>RJWT010015167.1:0-20615 GCA_004365215.1 Cuniculus paca
GAGTACATTCTCAAGTTGCATCCATTTACTTATAAAAGCGTTGATGCAATCTTTCTTTATAGCTAAGATAATTGTAATTATTGTGTACTGTAAACATGTACTAATAAAAATATATAAATTTTTTTTAAAAAGGCAAGCTTTATCCTCCAAGGTCAGAAGAAAGTAGGTGAGGATGAATAAAAACAGAAATGCATTTTTAAAAAAGACTTTGATTAAAAGAATAGAAAATTAAGAGGTAGTTTAGAAGGTCTAGTTTGATTTGACCTTCTTATGTTAATTTGTTAAAATTTAATTTATTTGAAGCCATTTTATCACATGGCAAACTCATTCAAAACAATACACAATGTAGCATCTATGGGGGATCTCCTTCTGAAGGTGGTAGCCATTGTTAATGCCCTATTATCTTGTTTTGAAGTCCTGTATAATTTTCTTTTTTTTTTTGATCGGGTTTTATTCTGTTTTGCCTTGTTTGATTTTATTATATCTGATAGTATGGGCATCTATTTCAAAGATAACAAGATATATTATGGTAACCATTTTGGATTTACTATTATCTTGTCTTGAAGTCCTTTATTGCATTCATTGTTTGGTTTTTATTGGTTCTATTCTGTTCTGTTTTGTTTGATTTTACTATGTCTGAAGGTATGGGCAGTTATTTTGAAGACAACAAGAGGCATTATGGTAACGATTATTGATTTCCTATTATCTTGTTTTGAAGTCCGGTGTCACTTACACTGTTTTGTTTTGATTGGTTTTATTCTGTTTTATTTTGCTTGATTTTATGCTCTTTAAAATAAAAATTACCAAAAAATCCCAATGAAGAAAAGAAAAACCTGGAGGAAAATTTCAAGACTATAGGAAACTTTGTAGTAACAAATTTGAGGACGTTTTGGGGTCTATCAATGCAGAGAATACTGTACATTTTGTTTGAGGAAAAGACCAGCCATTAACAAATAAAACTGAAAACATTTTAAAAATACCAGGTTTCTAAGTTATAAAAGATGTGGGAAATTAGCATCCAGCTAAACCAAACCAAAAAATCCTTAGTAAAATGGCTGAAGCAAAAAGATTATAGTGAAATTACAACCTTGAAAAGAATTTTCCATAATTCATCAGTGTTCCAAAATTGATGTCTTGGAAGTTGATTTGTAGTGAAATGTCCTGATTAAAGTTTGGAGAAATGTCTGGCCTCTGTCTCTCAGATATACTATCAAGATTCTGGATTTTAAAAAAATACTGGACTTATGAGTGAGTCCCATTACTGATCTCAGATCCAAGCCTTTAGTGCATACCTTAAAAGTATCTTAACTAATGTTGCTTTTTCTTATGACCTCCTTTCAAGATTTTAAACTGTATGGAAGTTGGGACCAACTTTACCACATCACACAACTCTGTTTCTTGTACCTTCCACTGTTTTGTCTGCTAACTAGCACTGTTAGCTGTTTAGCAATCAAGTAAGAACAGGGCATCAACTCAATCACCTCATCTTTGAAGGGGGTGTTAGAGGAATCCTCAAAAGACATTTCCTTCAAAAGATGGTTCAATAGTTTTGCCTTCATATATGAAAGACTATGTTACATCTAAATTGAGCTCATTTTGGAGCTCAATAGAGTTTATGTGCTCTATTCTGATTTCATTCAACTAGACTAAAGGGCTTTCCATTTCTTCAGTGGGAACTAGGAAAGGAATTATATGTAATCCCTCCAAATCCTATCAATTTTTGGATGGTTTTCATGTAAAATAAGCTTTGCATTAGAAGAGATTTCTGCTATTGATAATCCTTACTTTTAGCAAGAATTCGAATTATTTTAACTACTTGTTCTTCCTGTTTTGCAATAATATTAAGTTTAGCCAGAAACCAGAGTTTCTGAAGCTACAACCCAAGGTTTCTGGCTACTTCATTATTTTAGAAATGTCTCCATGTAGATACAATGACCTTTAGATGAAATGCCTTCTTCTCTGGCCTGTAAGGAGCAAGGTCTTGCCATACCTGGCCTCTAAGATTGCAGTCCTATGTCAGAGGTTCTCCTTGGTTCCTAGAAATCTCTAGTTTGCTCTAGCTTTGTGCTGTTTTCTGAAACTTGTTTAGCAGACTGTTATTAAAAACTCTTGTGATGTCTAATTAATATACATTATGCTAAGTTCTAAATTCCATATATGTTATCATATGCTATCGTAGCATTTTCTGTGTTATATTGTGGCAGTACACACATCTGGTCTCCCCACCAATTCTGAATACTTTTTCTCCCTTGTCCTCAAACAAACATTTGAAGATCCACTTTTTATGGAAGTGAAATGACTAGATTCCCAAATCCCTAAAATATAGTCTAATAAAATACTGAACCTACTAAACATGAGTTTAAGATTATCTTTCATGCCCATTATCATAGAAAAGAGACAGGTAAGAGTCATGACCAGTTTGAATACATTTGTGGGAAAAAATACATCAATAATATGCAATATAATGAAAGTAGCCACATTATGTGACTCATGTGACTCAGGTAGCTATAAATTATCGATTGAGACATTCCTTTCAAAACCAACTAGGATCTTTCTGTAATGATCATTTTAAAATTTTTAGTCACTGATATTTTTCACTCACAGAGTTTCACAGAAAACATTTTTATTTGACTATGTAAATAATTAGTATTCTCTGAACTCTAAAGATTCTGGGCTTCCTTCTGCCAAATTGATTGCCACTCTCACTCGGAAACTCAAGCATCTGCTACTAACTTGGGTGCAGTAAAAGTATTCTGGACTGGCTTAAAGTTAAAGATCCTTTAAGGTGACTTGAGGAGTTAGCCCACACTATCCTCTAGAAGTTTCCTTGTGCTCTGAATGGCCCAAACTGTTTCCTGACATGGGATGTTTAGAGACTCTTTTTCATGTTGGGTTCAGGAGTTCTATGGGAAAAAACTTAAACCTGACCAGCAATTGTAGTTCAGATATGTGCAGACTGTATGAGCAGGGAATATCCCTAAAGAGCCCAGATTGAAGGAAGAGACAGGAAAGCATTGGAAGAAAAGCTGCTCAAGTGGAAGCAAAGCCTGGCACAGTGGAATTGAGTAAGAGTGACAGGAATCCAGATTCTAAGAATTCTGTTCACTACCAGAGTTAAGCCCAGATGGAAACCTTGGTGGAAGAAACCAAAAGTCCAGAGCTCCAACAATAACCAGTCAGTGAGGATGTCAGCAGATCCCTGGTAAGAGAAGCTACATGGAATAGCAGATACAAGAGCAGAAAGCCTCAGATAGAGAGGGAATAGCTCTGATTACGTGTGAGACTCCCTTGCATTTCTTCCTGGAAGAAACTCAGTAACGTAAGACTGACTTTCCAACCACTGATCAGAGCTTCGATTTCCACCTCTACTCCCAACCCATCAAAGAACATGCAAGTTGCATGAATAAGAAATGGTACACTGATAAATATGAAGTCATGACTTTAACTCATTTATGGCAAATTAGTAAATTTTTCATTGATGCATAATAATTCTGTGTATTTATGAGGTAGCGTGACCTTTTGTCACATATATTGAAAACACAACAACAAACTTTTAAAAACTCAAGGCAAGTCACCAATTCACTTCCTAGTTAAAGTATATCATCCTATGAAAAGAAAATCAACACGTTTGAAAGTCTTTATGTCTTTACACTTATGAGGGAAAACGAAAGGATACAGATGTCTTAGATAAGACAAGAACAAGACGTGTGGTGTAACTTGAGTTATGCCAAGAAGGCATACTCAACTCTTAGAGGATAAAATATTTCAAGACTATTCAGCATGAGTGTTTTAAAGAGACTTGCCCTTGATAGGAGTGCTCTTTAATATCTAAAAAGCAGTGTATCCAAGTTCTGAGACGGCAGAGATGGCAGATTACCAAGGCAAGTGGTCTAGAGCAATGAGGACAAGGATTCTGAAACAATAACAACCAGTTATTACTGGGTGGGTATATTTCATATTCATTTCATATCCTCATTTACTCACATAACCCTAACAATAAGTAATCCTTGAAGTAGGGATTATTATTATTATATTCTGCATTCTATGAAGAAATTGAGGCAGAGAAAGGCTAAATAATTTACCTACAGTCACATAAGTAGGAAGTAGCCATTCTGCCAGTTGTTTCCTTTTCTGTGAAGGTTTCTAGTTTAGTAATGTAATACCACTTTCTATTTTTTATTTTGTTATTTTAGTGTCATAAATAAGAATGCATTATCTAGACAAATGTCATATTTCCTCCTATTTTCTCCCAGTTTTATAATTTCAGATCTTACATTTAAACCTTTAGTCAATTTGTTGATTTTTGTATATGATGTTAAAAAAAGATCTCAATTTCATTCTTTTGCATGTGGATATCCCTTTATCCATACATCATTTGTTTAAAAAACATCTTTTCTATTTTGTTCATTCTTAGCACCAATTTTGAAGATGAACTGGTCACATAGAAGTAGAGCTCTGTACTATGTTCCATTGGTCTGCATGTCTGTTTTTATGTACCATACTGTTGTAACTACTGTACCTTTGTAATACTTTAAATCAGGAAATGTGATGTCTCTAGGCTTGTTCTTCTTGCTTGAGATTATTTTGACTGTTTATGGTCTTTTGTAGTACCATCTAAATTTCAAGATTTTTTCTGTTTTTGTAAAAAAAATGCCAATGAAATTTTATTGGAGATTCCATTAACTCTTCAGATTGTCTTGAATATTAATGATGTTTTAACAACAGCAAGTTTTCCAATTCATAAACATGAATATTTCTCCATTTTTTTGTCTTCTTTAATTTCTTTGTCAGTGTTGTACACTTCCCAATGCACAGATCAATCGCTACCTTGGTTAAATTTATTTCTAATTATTTTATTCATCTCAATGCTATAGAAAATAGGAATTTTTTTTAACTTTCTTTTGGCACAGTTCATTGTTAGTGTATAGAAATGTGCTCAACTTTTGTATGTTGCATTTGTATCCTTGAACTTCATTGAGTTTGCTGCAACTTCTAGTAATGTTTTTTCTGGAGTCTTTGTATCTACATATGCAATTATGTAACCTGAAAATAGAGATTATTACTAGTCATTTCCTTCCAGATTGGATCCTTTTTATTTCTTTTTGTTTGCTTTTTCAGCATTTATTGAGATACGAGTTTTTACTTTTCATTCTTTTAATGTGGTGTGTTAATGTTGATTAGCATATACTGAGCTACTCTTATACCTCAGAAAGAAAACTTAGTCATGTATATAATCCTTTTAGTGTGCTGTTGAATTTAATTTGCTAGTGCTTTGTAGAAAGTTTTACAGCTATATTCATTAGGAACATTGGCCTATAGTTTTATGTAGCATCTTTGTCTGGCTTTGGTATCAAAATAATGCTGCCCTCATAAAGTTAGTTTGAATTTATTCCTTTTTGTTGACTTTTTATAAGAGTTTAAGGATTGCTGTTAATTCTTTAACTGTTTGGTAAAAGGTGCTAGTGATGTCATTTGATCCTAGGATAGAGAAAAACAGTATTATAATATAGGGCTGATTAAATTCAATAATACATTTAAAATTCCTAGAAGAGTGAATGGCTAATTCTGAGCACTCATTAAATGTTTATCTCATTATTAGTTCACTGGGTTGAGACTAGACATATGTTGCTATTGGATGTCCCAAAGTGTGCCACACAGGAGGCTAATTTGTCATTTTTTGTTAACTTAATGGTCCTATATCTGGGAATTTTTTTCACAGATAAACCTGCTAATGCACAAGGCATGAATGATATTGGTAACTGTAGCATTGTTTGACATAAATATTAGAAACAACACAAGAAATCACTTATATGCATTAGTGTATAATTTCCAAAGGAAGGTTGTGTCACTACATTAAAAAAAAAAGCTAAGGAAGAGATTTCAGTGTTCTTGTACAAAAGAGTTTTAAGGTATATCATGTTGTGAAATAAAGAGGGAAAGATAAGTTTACTGACTGTTATGTAAGAACCTGGAAATTACCACTCTGTCCTAACTCGTAAAGAGCTAAACAAACTGAAAAGCCACAGCTCTTTCTAGATTTATCAAAGATGTAGAGCCACAGGAAAGATCACTGGCTTTGGCATAGGAGAGAGTCAAAGGTGAAGAAGGAAAATCATGGCTTCTCAAGTAGCCACAAGCACAAACATCCCTGGGAATCAGTGGTAAGGTAAGGAAACCTGAACTATATCTCAGGAATTGCTGGACATTTGCCATGGACAAGATAAAAACTCCAAACAGACTCAGTCACCAAGCACTGCACTGCTTTGTGAGTTTTTCTTTAGAATTTCAACAAGGTTCTCAGTGTTTACCACAGGAAAATTCCCTTGTGCTTCTAGCAAGTAGAAGTTCAATGGACTGCCTTTCAATCAACCAGAGCATTCTGTTCTTTAAAAGCTTGTCCCTGGGGAGAAGCTAATTACCAGATTCTCACATGCTGGAGCTTTATTCGGAATCTAACCGACCAGGGAATGGAAAATACCCAATTTAAGCTCATTCTAGCCATTCCGTCCTACCACAGAAATTGGAAAGACTGAGACGTGAAATTCAGAATCCAGAGGTACAAACTCACTAACACTGAGAACTAATCATAGCACTACAGACCATTTTCCTTACCCAATGAAGTTTATTACAACATTATTGTCTCTCAGAACTTCTTTTATTTGTACAGCACATCTGGTTACTTAAAAAATAACTTACGTGACATTCTAAAAAGCAAAAACCACAATCTGAAGAGACAAAGCAATCATAATAACTAGGCTAAGATAGGATATGGATATTCAAACTACCAGACCAGGAATATAAAACAATTACTATTAGGATACTAAAAGCTCTAATAGATAAAGAAGTAGACAACATGCAAGTAAAAATGGGCAACATAAACAGAGAGATTAAAAATTCTGAGAAGTAATAAAAATGAAATGCTAAGGATCAAAAACACTGTAACAGAAATGAAGAATGCCTTTGATGAACTTACTTATATAAAGGACACAGCTGAGAAAAGAAACCTTGAGCTTGAAAATATTTTCATAGAAGCCACTAAAACTAAAAATCAAGATAAAAAAGAGTGAAAGATACAATACAATATAGAAGAACTGTGGGACATCTATAAAATGTAATATTTCCATGAGGAGAGATCCAGAAGGGTAATATAGAAAGGAAGAGGCAATAAGGACAGAGAATTCCTTCTACATTAACGTCAAACACCAAACCACAGATACTAGAATTCAGAACATTGAGGAATATAAAAACAAAAATAAAAACTGCTGTATCTATGGATATCAGTTTCAAACTACAAAAGGATGAAAGAATTGTGACAGAAATCAGAATAAGAAAATATCTTATGCGAGGATAAGACATCCGACTTTTCCTTGAAACCATGCAAGTAAGAAGAATTGAGCAAAATATTTCGGAAGCTGCAACAAAATAAAACATTAACCTAGAATTCTGTTCCCTGTGAAATTACCCTCAAAAGTGAAAGAGAACTAAAGATCCCCTTATACAAAGACATTGAAATTTTTGTCAGTAGACTTGTTTTGCAAGAAATGCTAATTTTTTTTAGAAAGAAAGAAAATGATGTCAAAAACTCAGTTCTACATAAAGAAGAGGAAAATAATAAGTGAAGGTAAAATTAAAAATTTTATGTTTTATTTTTAATTAGTGTAGTTGATAACATTTTTTCAAAAACTAGTAACAATGTATTCATTATATATGCTTGTGTATGTGTGTATGTGCTAACTTGTAATCAAAATGAATAAGAACAAAGATATAAGGAATAGGAAAGAAGAATTAGGTTTATTATTATAAATAATCACGATACCCATGAAGTGGTGAAAGTAAGCTTGCATGGTAGCATTTTGCAAACTCTAGAACTGTCAGTTAAAAAAAGTAAAAAAAAAAAAAAAAAGAAGTATAACTAGCATCCTAATAAAGAGAGAAAATGGAAGAATGTAATTATTGAATTAAAACCACAAACACAGGAAAAGAATAGCAAGTAAAAACAGGAACCAAAATTAAGGGCAACAAGTACAAGAGAATAACGAATGCACTAGATATTAATCCAACTATATCCACAATCACTTTGAATATCAATAGTCTAAATGCAACTATTAAAAGAAAAAGGTTGCCAGAATGGATTTTATGTTGTCTCAGGAAACCACTTTAAATATACAGCACATATAGATTGAAAGTAAGCAGATGAATGAAGATACACTATGCTAACATTAGCCAAAAGAAAGTAGGAGTAACTGTATTAATTTCAGACACAGCTAACAGAGCAAGGAAAGTTATCAGGAATAAAGAGGAGACTTTACATAATGATTTTTAAAAAGGTTAAATTTCTATCAAACAACAGCAGAGCACATGCTGTTCTCATGCTCATATGTGAGCATTAACCAAGATATATTACATTCTTGACCATAAAATACAGAGTAACAAACTTGAAAGATAAGAAATTATAGAATGCCTGCTGTAAGGCCACAATAACATTAAACTAGAATTCAGTAAGTGAAAGATCCCAAAATACTTCGGATCAACTGGGAGATCCCGAAATACTTGGACACTAAAGAAAGCATGTGTAAAAAATATGGCTTAAAAAATCTCAATAGCAATTTTAAAATAACTTGAACTAAATTAGAATTCATGAGTTGCAGAAAAATCTTTATTTAGAGACAAATTTATAGCACTAAGTGCATATACTAGAAGAAGGAAAGATCTAAATCTCCCAAACTCCACCTAAGGAAATCAGAAAAAAGAAAAATCCAAAATAATTAGAAGGAAAAAAAAAGTAAGTTAGGAAATCCGTGAAAGTGAAAACAGAAAATCAATTTTAAAAATCAATGCTACCAAAAGCTGATTCTTTAAACAGGTCAATAAAAGTGATAACCCTCTAATTACCCTAAGGAGGGAGAAACAGAGAAAAGACACAAATTACTAATCTCAGAAATCCAAGCCATCATATCACTTCAGCTCCCAAAAACATTGAAAAGATAAACAAAGAATACCATGGACAATTTTATGCCCAAAAATTTGATAACTTAGAATGAAGTGGGACAATTACTTGAGAGACAAAATGTGCCAAAACACGCACAAAAAGAAATAGACAATCTAAATAGAAATGTATCTACTAAAGAAATTGAATCAGCAATTATAACCTTCCAAAACAGAAAGCATTGGGCTCACTGGTAAACTCTGTCAAACATTTAAGGAAAAAAGCCAATATGCTCTACAATCGCTACAGAAACAGAAGGCATACTTCCTAATTCATTATACAAGGCAGTATCACTCGAATAACCAAAATCAAAAGTATTACAAAAAACTATAAATCATCATCTCTCATGAATGTAAATGGAAAACTTTTTTAAAAAATTTTCAAATTGAATCCAAAAATGTAAAAAAGAGTTATATACCATGGTCAACAGTATATAATCAGATGCACAACTGAAAATTAATCAATGTAATCCATCATATTTAACAGACTAAAGAAAAATCACAAAATGACATCAGTAGATACTGAAAAGCATTTGACAAAATCCAATACGTATTTATGACATATTTTGAAAAAATACCCATTTTTAACTTTTTGGGGAAATATTAGTGAGTGAAATTTCTGTATCATATGAAAGAAACCAAGACATTCTTCAGGAAGTAAATGGAAAAATAAACTGTGGTACCTACAGATAGACAGTGAAATATTATTTGGGACTAAAAAGAAATGAACTATCAACCCATGAAAATGTAAGGAGGAAATTTAAACACATACTAGTAAGTGAAATAAAACAATCTGAAAAATCTGTCTACTATGCAATAATTATACTACATCCTGGAAAAACTATGAAGAAAGTAAAAAGATCAGTAGTTGCCAGGGGTTGGGAGGAGGGAGATAGGAATGAAGAGGTGGAGCACATATTTTTAAGCAGTAAAATTATTCTATGTGTTACTATCATGTTTAAATACATGTCATTATGCATTTGTTCAAACTATAGATTGTGCAATTCTAAGAGTAAACTCTAATGCAAACTATGGACAGTGAGTGAAAATGACATGTTAATGTAGGTTCATCAGCTATAGCGAATGTACTACACTGGTGGGAGACATTGACAATGGGAGAGGTCATGCATATTTAGGGGCCTTGGAAATCTCTGTACTTTCTGCTTAATTTTGCCTTAAAACTTAAATTGCTTTTAAAAATGAAATCTGTTCAGTAAAGAAATAAGCAAGGAGCACAAAGCTGTGTAATATATTATCTTTTGTTTTTAAAAGAAAAGGAAAAAATGATTCCTCATGTAGTTCATTGTCCCATAGTGGACCTACCGTTTGAAGTACAGTATCCTCTCCAAAATTTGTGTTGAAACTTAATCCCTCATGCAACAGTTTTAAGAGGTATGACCTTTGGCAATGAAGTGATAAGATCTCTGTCCTCATGAATGGACTACTGCCTTACAAAAGATTCAAGAAAGCTACACATGGTTCTTTTAGCTTTTCCACTCTCATGCCATGTGACTAGCATTCTTCCTCTTGGAAGGAGAGAACAGCCTTCGCCAGACACCAGTCCAACCACTGCCTTGATTTTGGACTACCCAGCATCCAGAACCATGAGAAATATATTTCTATCACACAGCACCTAGTCTGTGGTATTTTGTATAGCAACACAAACGTAGACAATATTCAATGATCAAATAAATTCCAGCACACCAGTATTTAGAGATACTAGATTATGACTTGAGCATCTATCTGAAACAACAGATTAATTATTTTCACCAAAAAAAGAACTTTCTTCTATTGACCTACTTTGATTCCATCAATATTGACTTCTTTTACATTCTACTTTCCAACCTCTTCCCCTTCTGCTCTGTACTCAATATTTTTCTAACTCTCTTGCTTTTTCTTTGCAACCTGTCCCTGGTACCCTAGGCATCCCTGAGCCAAACAGGCTATATTCAGGACTAGGTACAAAGATTCTCATCTTCTGAATCCCACTTGATAAAAACAACAAACAACACAAATTCTGATTTTAAGTTTTTACATTTATTATATTCATATCAAGTCTCTAAGCAACTCTACAGCCATAAAATACTTTTATTTTAAAAACTAAAACCTCAAAGAACTTTTGGTCAACACCAACACCTTGTAACTCACCATTTGGTGTTCACTGTATTCTTATTCTACCTCCCTTATTTACTATCACTTCTATTAGCTGTAAACCTATTCCCCAAACCAAAAACCTTAATGAAAGCTGTAATTTTCATGTTATGCTTAGCTCTGTGCCAAACAGAATTCTATTTCCAAAATTGGTAATTAATTTAAAGGCACAAATTTTGCAGATGAAATAGACCAAAGTTTAAAACAAAAGCCAGATAAACCCATTATCATTTACAAAAACCTGTTAGTATATCTAGGGGGTAAAATGAGGCATAGAAAATATTCATACCCAACACAACTTTTCTTAGCCAAGGTAAACAAGTTACCAAAAACAGTATTCAATCATCTCTATCACATTCAGCACAAGTTTTAATTCACTATTTCTGGAGGATTATGAAAAGTTTCTATTGAAAATAATGGGAAGACTGTCAAATACAGTAGTTGATATTGTAGCTTTGAGAATCAAATTTATTAGCTGTATGGTTATACGAAAATATATTCATGCAAAATGAAAATGATTTTCATCTACATAAAATTGTTGCAAAGATTATGTGAAGAATATGTTACATCACTAACACAGAATTAGTGTGTAGCAGAATCTTAAAATTAGCTATTGATGCTACTATTATTTTTCACTGTCCAAACTGATGATTATGTTCTCATCACCAGAGATATGCAAAATCTAAAAAGCATGGTTTGTTGCAACTCATCTCTGTGGTGAACATATATTGTCATGACCATTTGTAAGTACCCATCTCACTACAGGTTACCTTCAGATTGATACTTAATTCTGTGTGCTCATCTGAAGAAAAGACTACCACTACAGCCATGCCAAAAAAATGAAGTTTCCCACCTCTCAAAAATTTTCCTTTAAAAAAACAAATTTAGAATATACAATTAACTGGAAAAAATAGTGATTATCTCCTATGTGTCTTTAAACCTTATTCCTTCCTGTCCAGAGAACATTAGACTAGGATTTCACAAATGTTTAAATGATAAAGTTGTAAAAATAAAAAAAAATAACAATATGGGCAAAATAAAGCAAAAAGACAAAATTCATTCCAAAAGTGAGTAAAAGTGAGAGAATGAGAACCTCAGAGTAAATCAATTTAGAATGTCAAAACTAGGAAATAAAAGGAAAAGTAGCTCCACTGAATATAATCCAGACCCATAAGTGTATTATAGGAAGGAGGAAAAAAGATAAGTCCTTCAGTCAAGCTCAAATCATGCTCTAGCCCTGGCCAGACCCTTACGGTTGGTTGATGTGTTTACAAGAAATGCACAAGTCTGCGTTAGTTCCTAATTAGGTTAGGACGGCTGCCAAAGAAAGTAGAGGGGTTTTGAAACGAAAGGTTACGGTTACAAATGGATCTCAAAGCCTTGACACTTAAGTGGCCATGACAATAGCTGCCAACTGAAGCTACATAATTGGTCCCTCAAGGTTGCAACGGCAACTCGTGTTTCATTCTCTTGAGGGCCTTCTCTCAAGGAAACACAGCATCTAGAAAACGATACAATCTCAACTCATTAAACTTGTTGATACTTTTAACTTGAATTGGAACGAAGGCAAAAAGTAACTGATTCTAAAAGAATTGTGGATTTTATTATGCTATTTATCTCTAAACCTCACCTGCTAGAATTGTGTCCCTTCACAGTGGTATCTTTGCAAAACTCAAAGCCAATTCAGAAAGAAAAATAACCAACTGCCTTTATATAAATAATAAGCCACTTTTTGTCCCGCAAAAGCCATTCTAAGAAATCAAATAATTGACTCAATTCTCCAAATCAAATTAAATTGTTCTTTCAGTTTAATATGCTCTTATTACTGGGCAAATAAATAACAAGGATAGACCATTTGGAATCATCATCAGTGGCACAGTCCCCAGTGAATGGTGCAGATGGAATTCTTGCAGATCACAAATCTTAAAACCAATACATCTTGTAATCCAACAAAATGTCATCAAAAGGCTCAAAGCATCCATGTTATACCACACTGCCAAGGGAAAATAGAAAAGTTCAAAGGGTCTAGAGAGCAGAGAAATCCTCTTGAACCACTCTTGCCAATTAGCACATTTATTTTATGTGACATATCATTTTTCTACCATTTGTTTTCCCTAGTTCAGTGCTTTGCCTTTAATGAGTCCTAAGAATATTTATTGAAAATGGCGTTTATTGTTAATGAAAATTCCTTCTTTCCTCCTGCAGAATTCGGTACTAGACCAAAAGTAGCAACATTATTCCCCACTCTAGGGGATTAATATTCCCTGGATGTAAAATAATTATACCAGAAAGGTCATTGAAGTACGGCATTTGTTTTAAATGAGTACCTTGTCAACAATGTAAAAACATTATTCTCGTTCTAAGGAACACATCTACTTAGATGTTGTAGAGATTTAACCCACCGGAGCAAAAGAGATTTCTTTAAACTCAGTTTCACAGTTCTGGGGAAAAGCTAAGGTGAACTATGTGATACTAGAGTTGAAAAAGGTGACTTATGACCTCACTTGGGCCTAGAATAGTGGCTGTTTGCACCCATGGGACATTATCGGTCATGTCTAAGGACATTTCAGCTGTCACAACTTGGAGAAGAGGTGCTTCTGGTACCCAGAGAGTAGGATCAAGAAAGCTGCTGAACATTCTGTGATGCACAACACAGTACTACCATCACCACAACCCCCAAAACTCGCTTGCCCAAAATGTCAATAACTAAGAAAACAACATTCCTGAGACATTGTTAGAACCGTCCAAGAGCTGTACTTACGCAGCGCACGGGAAGTCAGTGGTTTCACCCTTATGTTTGCCAGCAGCAGCATCCAAATCTTCAAAATACTTTTCTTAACACCAGCAACAAAAACAGCTCACATGTAATGAGCAGTTTCTTTATATGGTGTGCTAACCTAAGCACTGTACCTCCAGGTTTATCCTGCCAACAGCCTAAAGGGAGAAAACTGCTGATGGTCACCATTTTACAGTCCTGCAAACAGAGGCATAGATAGGTTGTGGCCCACCTAGTTCACATAGTTATCAAGAGTGGGATGGAAACCCAGCTTTGTCAAACGCTGGAAGTAAACGATCTATACAGTCCCCCTGCAGATTAGCAACATAAATAGAAACCTAAGGAAATACTTAAAGGAAAAAAGGGAAAGATAAGATTCTTTTCTTTAAACAAGATGCTGTAAGATTAAATTTTACTTTGTTGGGCTTGACACCCCCAGAACCAGTGCTCAGTCCTCAGAAAGAGCCCACTTTCTTTTGAAACACATGTAATGACTAGCCATATAAAGTGAATTAGCCCAACATCCATTTGTGTAGTTCTCAAAATATCTCTAGTTTTATTTAATGATTAAAAAAATCTACTTCTAAACTAATTCAGAAGTGACTCATGGAGGGAAAAAAGGAATCGAGCTATATTACGTACAAATATAAATTCCCTACCATGAATATGATCATTATGTATACCTAAATTGTGCCTATAAACTTAAATAAACTAAAATATATATATATATATATATCTACTATTTTCCATGGAATTCTGAAGCAAGACATTTGGCCTGGCTGGTGTTGAATAGGAGGGGAGTGACAGCCTAACCGGTCCTCTAATTGTTTTGGTTTGTGTGAGGACCTGATTAGAACTACTCTAAACTAGCTCTGGCATTGTAACCCAGCTTAGGCTAAACAAGACAGTAGAGAGGAACCTTAAAGCCAATCGCATTTTTAAAATGCACACGCACACACCACTGTAATTTGAAATGGAAACAGAGATAATTGTTGCCATCTGTGATGGAGTACAGTACTGCTAGTCATGGGTATGGGGGTAGGCAGAATTGAGGGAGCGTGCAAGTATACATAAGTTATGTAAAAAGCAAAAGGTCAAATGGAAGGAGATCCAGAGAAGGCAGAAGAGAGGAGGGAGGGAAGGAAAAGGGGATGAAAAAGGAAGAAAGATGTGTTACATACATGTACCAACTCCACACAAGGAATGTAAACATTACGAACTGCAAACGTGTAGTGATAAAACAAATTAAAAAAAAGAAGAAAGAAAAATGAGGAAAAATATTCTTCACAAAAGGGCAATAAGTGATGGTTCCAACCTAACTGGCAAGAAAATCCAGATAAGATAAGGAGTAAACAGGACCATACTATAGCCTGGGCTTTCCCTTAATGATTAATAAAAACACATTGATACTAATTTTTAGTGTTATGTAAGAGTAATAAAAACAAAAAGGCTCATAAGATTGAAATAACATGACAGAAGCATTTCTGAGCTATGTAAATTTGCTTGACCCCAAATGGAGTCTCATCATTCCATATTCTACCAAAGTCTTGATGCTACCATCCCCTCCATACGTTCCTCTGTGACAGCCTTCATACCATAGTAGTGCATAGGGACAGTAATTTGCTGGCCTTCTTCATTACAGTGTGAATTTCTTGAGAGCAGGGACTAGGCTACGTTCATATTTTTATTCACAGGACATAACCTGGCATTCGGCACACAGCTATTGCCGATTGTCAAAAGCAGCAACGTCAACTTGGGAGATTTTAGGGAAGTGAAACAAACCTATTACTATTAAATATTTTATTAGTGACTTACATGAGAATATGGATGGCTTAGTAATATTTTATATGGCACAAGATAGAAGGGTTAGCTATATATCTTAGATGACAGAAATAGAATTTTTAAATATTTAAATTCTACATCTTTGACTACTGGATCAAAACTAACAAGATGTATTACAGCAGAGATAAATGGAAAATCCTGTCCTCAGGATCAAGCACTCAGCTGCACAAATACAAGCCAAGTTTGTCTTAGTTGAATAGCACTTTGCATGATAAAGCTTTATGGATTTCTCTGACAGAAATTTTAATATGCACCAACTGCGTAATTTGGCTGCTACAAAAGATAATGTAATCTTAGGCGCCTTAGCTGTAGTGACTTATTGATGGTATGACTCCTGCCTAATTAGAAAATGGTGGTGAGTTAGCACATAAAGCAAGAAGAGCAGAGGCCCTTAGGATGCACTCAGCACTGTCATGCCATATCAGCACTGTGTTCTGGGTACCACCTTTTAAGGGAACGCTGACAAATGAGCATCTGGACAAGTTACTCACCAACGGGAAAAACCTCCAGAAACCAAATACAATGCTCGTATGCTGGACAGCTGAAAAAAGCTCAGAATATTTAGGCTGGAAAATAAAAGACTTTTCCTTGAATGTTTTGATGGCTGGATAGAGAAAATGTGCCCCATTCCCTGGCTAGTAATCTCCATGCCTAAGACTACCCGACCTCATTTTTATTTACTCATTCAATGTTAATGTCTGCTATATGGAGACATCAGTCCCACCTCTACTAAGGGAAAATTTAAATAATCGTAACGTAGTTACTCAGTTGTATCCATGTCAACTGAAACCGGAGGTGACCTCACACTAATTTTAAGAACTGTCATCCCTGTAACCAACTGTCCCACTCCCATCGCAGCATCTGAGTTTGTTCTCCACACTTTGTTTCTCTCCCTTCTGATGTCATCAGACGCCTTCTTCCCCCACCTGGACTTCTTTGTTTGATTCCTTCATAGGCTCCTTTCACTGAACTACGATAGACATCACCTCAAGGATCAACTCTTAAGTCATTGCTGACCCTAGAGACTGTGTTTCACCTGCCAACTTGTGAACATATCTAATCTCCAAGCTCATGTGCTCCATCAATGGCTTTCGCATTGCCTTCTGACACTGATAACTGTGTGACTCAGAAGGTGGAATAGGTCATGTGGAGATAAAGGAAAGTGAAGATCCAGTTTTCATTGGGTTACAAGGAAGATGTTTCTAATAAGCTAAATTAAAAAAAAATAGGATTAAATCCTTGTGAAAGAAGAAGTTTACCATCACCAGAAAGTTTTATGGAGACTGGGAATAATTTTTCTGCAATGCCATGAAAGGATTTCTGCATGGTTAGAAAACCAGACTAGACTCTCTCAAGCTTTAGTGTAACAAAATTCAGCCAAAAAACTTGTAAAAAAAATGTAAAGTTCCCAGAACCCAGTAAGTTCCAGTTGAAATCCAAGCATTTCTGATACATTCAGCCCCCTAACTTCCCTAGGTAATTCCAATAGGTGTGAAAGTGAATTACATTTCTTTAAAATATTCTTTGAGCATTATATTTATTAATAAGCTGCTCTCTCTTTCTCTGAGGTTCTGTACATATATCTCAAAACATCACATATACGATAAATGCATACAATATTGTCTTTCAATTTAAAAACGTTTAAGAAAACACTCTTCATACAAAGGCAACCAGCGTTTACAGAAAACCTACTTTGCATTACGTATTTTTCTTGACTAATTGTAACACAGTTCTGCAGGAACTATAACAGGATTGGGCTCCACAATAAGTCTTCCAACGTTCAAATCCAGGCTTCTCCACTCCCTAAACCTCTCTACATCTTAGTTTTCCTTTCAGTAAAATGGGGTTCATATTAATAATGACTTCATAGGTTGTTATGAGGACTAAATCTGTCTGTTCATGTAAATAAAATGCTTAAGATCATTCCTGGCACACAGTAAGAATTCCATATCATAATTACTATAAGGTAGTACTGACTATATTTCCCTCAGTTTACACTTAAAGAAATTGAGGCTTAAGAAAAGGAAGCCAGTTTATCTCTGATCTCTCAGGTAACCATAAACCCAATCTGTCTTCAAAGATTACACATCAGCAGTCCCTTCCATCTCTGAGACTATTATCCTAACAGCCAAAGGTCCCTGATAGTAGTACTGAATGAAATCCAGTTCTAAAGATGGCCATATATATATGGAGAATATGGATGCCTGAAATTTCAGCATGAATGGCTTTACAAATGAGAAAACCAGCACTCAGAGAGTTGACGTTATCAAGGGTCCATACTGAGAAAGTGGTAGAGACACAATGTGGACCTGTTTCCTTTGCTGCTGAATCAGGACTTTTATCATGACTCACTACTATCTACCCTGTGAAAGTAGCCTAGACTGAGTCCCTGGCCCCTCATTCTACTATGAGAAATGTTTTACAGAGATAAGAGCAAAAGTGGCATGGAGATTGAATTAGTTCCTGTATAAAGACAGTGCCACCCACAAAGAGGGGAACAGCATATTTCCTGATAAATATTTATTTGCTGCTACATATCCATAGCCCAAAAGACTTATCTAACATGAACATTTTAAAAATAACTAAAAGGCGGCATTGAGGGGGGGAATTTGACTTTTAAAAAAGGAAAACAGTAAATTGACACAGAAAGGGTTCACTTTGGAAACAAGCAAACTTGTATGTGAGGTCTGCCTCTGCTGCTTACTAGTAGTTCCTTGACCTTTATAAAATGCAGTTGTTTTCATTTATAAAAATGAGAGTGATAATGTCTACCTCGCAGAGAATGAGGATTAAAGCGATATCGTTTCAGATAAAGCCCCTAGCCAGATGCTTCTCACATGAAAAGAGGCCAGT
Organism: Cuniculus paca; assembly: GCA_004365215.1. Lineage (NCBI taxonomy): Eukaryota > Metazoa > Chordata > Mammalia > Rodentia > Cuniculidae > Cuniculus > Cuniculus paca. The sequence continues at coordinate 18,608 of RJWT010015167.1, forward strand.
GATGGGAGCTGCTAATCTCCACAGTATTCATCTCAAGAAAGCAGAGAACACATGTTACCATGTGCAGAGAGGGGGAAATTCAGGATGCTGACGTAGAGGGTAGAGAGAAGAGTTCACAGCCTGCGTTCATTACCCCCAACCTCATGATACAAGTCTTAGGACTAAGAATTTATACTACATAAAATAACTATAGTTCTCAGCCCAGTCAAATTTGTTTGTAAAAATCTTTAGTATGACTGTCTTAATGCGATGCAGCCATTTGATATAATGTCATCTAGGACACTGGGCTTGTCCGACATACTTCTCCATCTCCAATGTGGTTCAGTGTCAGTACTTGAGAAAAGTTCCATTCAATATGTGAACAAAAGGATAAATAAATACATTTATGAATATCATGCATATATCACAAGAACTTTTTTCCTTAGAGGGCCAAATAGTAAATACTTTAGCTTTTGAGGGACATATAGTTTGTATGTATAGTTGTAACTTTGCCATTATAGCAAAAAAGCATCCATAAACAACATGGAGAAATAAACAAAGATGTATGTGTGAATTATGAATTAGAATTTCATATGATTTGCATGTGTCATAAAGTGTATTTTTATTTTAAAGAGAATAAAAAAACAATAAAAATGTTACAGAATTTCAAAACAAGATGATAGGAAATTAAAAATGGTTATTATATTGCATAGTGTTGTCTTCAAAATAGTTGCTCAGATTACCAGATATAGGCATGCAAAATTGATCAGACAATATAAGCACTAACTGTTCCTTTCACTGAACTTGCAGAATGAGTTCAATTATCTTACAGTTATCTTAGCTATCTTGTGTACATACATATATATATTTTTTTCCCTCCCTTCTTTTCTCCTTTCCCCTTTCCCAGTTGTTCTTTCCTTTTTAGCTTCTTCTTTCCCTTTGTACATTTTGATCTTATTGTACATTTTGGATCTTATTTACTCTTTCAGTTTTTTCAACCATTTAAAAAAGTGAAAGTCAGAACTGTTAGGCTATAGTTTGCCAACCCCCAGGCTCCAACCCTCCTCATGAGCATCAGTGAATGCTTCCAAGCAGAGCCACTTCCAAATGGGTCTCTAATCACTGAATCCAAAGCCATTTTTCCAAAGCTCCCCAAGCATTTTTTTACATAAAACTAAAATCAAAATACATACAAATGTTAAACATATTCTAATTTTTAATCACATGTGCTCAACCTGATTATACAAACATAAAGATCTTTATTGCTAATATGATTTTAAATGTACTCCGTCAACATATCTATTTCTTAATGTTATATACTTCCCCATTGTGATCTTTTATTAGAAAATCAATGGTTATTCCATGAATATACAAAGGATCATTAAGTATACATCAGGATCTTGCTGAGAAAATATGTTTTTGTTCATATTAAACTCAAGTACAGAATCTAAATGGATTAACCATATGTGTTTATAGATTTCAGATAAGCATCCATATTGTTATTTATATTACATTTATGTTATCTCTGGCTCTGTCTCACGTAAGATGTAAATGCAGGAAAAAACAAGCACAGGATATCTATGAGATTTAAATCTCTGCTAATCTAGTCAGTTTATACATTGCCTATTGAAGCCAAACTGAAAGCCAAAACTATGAAAACAAGACAATCTTTAAGTATTTTAAAACTCAAACAAAAACAGATTTATCACGTCTGTTCATTTTGATTTTAAACTGGAATTATTTATGGTTCGTTGGGGTGAGAGGTGGGGGACACAACCTTACAAGGGCTAATCTTAGTACCTAAAATGTTGGAAAAGCAATGAGAGAATTCTACCTAAAATGATTGACCAAGGCCCAGCTCAAAATCACCACTCACTCACCTGAACTTCAACAAGTTAGAATGGTGTCACAGTTTCCTTTTTCTAAACTTCTTGTAAAAATTCTTTTGGTCATGTGCTACTGATTCAAAGAATACTTTAATACCACAGCTTTATATGGATGGCAATGTTGGGTGAAATTAAAAAAAAAA
>RJWT010015168.1:0-20605 GCA_004365215.1 Cuniculus paca
CACTGAACTAAATTTCCCTGGGAGAAATCTAGGCCTCCAAAAAAGCTCACAGCAAGATTCTGCCCTGTATTACACAAGAGGGTGGATCACTTTTCTCTAGCAAAAAAATCAAGTTCTCTTTCATACAGATCCCCCATCTTTCCACTAACAAGATTGGCTCATTCATTTTTTTTGGTTCATTACTTTTTAATTTTTAAAATTAGAATTTAACATAATATTTGATAAAAAAGAATATGTGTAGTGTATGTGGAAATTGTGAAGCACACTGAAAGATTGGAAACTTCCATGAAAGTTGAGTTCATTCCCATTGGTGATGTTTCCCATTTGGGTTGCCTGGAGGCCGGAAGTGCAGGAAGATTTGTCCTATTTTTATTCTTATCATTTTTGTACCTTAAAAATAATATCCTTTTATTTGTCCACATTTCTAAGCAATACATCATTTAACACTTTTGAGCTTGATAATTATATATCATTGTTTCAAGTAGTCTAGGATTTTCTTTTTACATTTCTCTTACATTTCTTTGAGTGGTTCCTGCTGTGAATAATTCATTCCTTTTTGACTGCTGTACAATAGTCCATGGTATAAACAGAAGAAACAATGTATCTGTTATCCTGTCCTTCGGTATTTGTGCTGATTCCTGGTTTTTGCTCTTATGAAACCATGAAGCTGTTACAATCATTTTTGTACATCTCTTGGTCTGCATGTGTGTGAGTTTATGTAGAGTGTGTAGCTATAAGTGTTGGGGCACAATTATATGGAAGAAGATATGTATAAAATAACAAACTTATAGGTATTTCAAGATCAATTAGAAGCCTCTGACCAAATTGCTGTTCTGCTGTTTCTGCTAAATTCAGTTGACCCTGACAGTGTCCACATGCCAGCTGAAGGTGAGCCCTGAGGCAGAGTAATTGTCTATACCTTAAGGCGCCCTAGGCTGATTCATGCTCATTTGGTAAAGGCCCTCTCTCGGGAACACTTCTGTATCACGGCAGCGCCCTTGACTGTGCTCATTCTGTAAGAGCCCCTCCCCTGGTTCCTGGAGTGTTTCTATTGTTTCAAGACTAGCCTGCCCATCAATCTATGATTCAATGTATGTAACCAATCAACGAACGTTTTGTCACTTGCTTTGTACCTCCCACTTGTCATGCTATACAGACCAAACTCCTTCCAGATTAGGGGGCCGTTGCCTGTGTGGAATTATCTCACAACAGAATTAAATGCTACCTTCTTATCGCCTCGGTGCAAAGAATCTTCCATTTGGCTTGGTTTGGTTTAGCTTGGCTTTTGAAGTTTTCTGCCATATAAGGGGCGATTGAGTAAATGCTAAATTTTATAAGATAATTTCAACTTTTTTATTTTTTTCAAATGGCTATCATTTTTCAAATCTGTAAGAATTTGTAAGAAATCTGTAATCTGTAAGAATCCCCACTGCTCCACTTCTCTCCAACATTTGACACGGTCAGATTTCTTAATTCTTGCCAATTTTTGCATCTTGTTGTAGTCTCAATTTGCACTTCCAACCTTTCTGAGGCTGAGGGCGACCCTGTATGTCCCTTTTCTGAGGAGCATGTGTTTTAAGCTTTTGTGTAGTTCACTGTTTTTAATCTTGTGTGATTTTTAGAATTTTTTCTTATATTCTGGATAGAACTATTGGTCAGTTGTATGTGTTATAAGCCATTTCTCCTACATTACAGACATATATTTGTGTTTTAAAGAATGCTTTTGGATTAATTTTAGCACTTATTTTGGGTCATGGTTCCAATTTTTTTTTTTAGGAAATTACTTTACACATTAAAGTCATCAATCCACCTGGAGTTGATTTTGAATATGATATGAGGTAGAGAGGAATCCAATTTCACTTTCCTCCCTATTGATAACTAATTAATTGTCCCCCCACTTCTTGATTAGATGCTAGTTTCCCCATTGACTGATCTGCAGTGTGACCTTCAATGACCAGATCTCCATGAATCCTGGTCTCTTTCAGCTTTTCTTCTCTGTTGTGATTCTTAATTAATTTTTGTATCTCTAAGCCAACACTACATTTTCTTAATGTCAGTAGCTTTATAGTTATTCTCAGGATCTGGCCAGTCAAGTTTGTCTGTTTTCTTTTTCTTCTTCCTGAGTGTCTTACTTATCCGTGGTCATACGTTATCCCATATGTATAAATTTAAGAATTAGTTCCTCAAATTCCATGGAAACCCTGTTGGAATTTTGGCTGGAATTGTTTAGATTCTATACAGCAAACTGTGAGGTTATTCAATTCTTTAATTTTCCATTTACTTGCTTACTCAATAGACATCTATTGCTACTCTGGTAGCTCCTCAGAGTAAGGGAGCTGAGGAACGTGACCGCCACACACTGTGGGTGTGGTGCAGCAGGAGGTGGGCTCCTGCCATGGCACCAGACAGCAAACCCGTGGGGTTTATCACGTGTCAGGCACCTTTCCAAGCAGTGTTACATATATCAACTAACTTAATCCATGGGAAATCCGTCTGAACAAGACACTACTATATTTTATAGATGAAGACATTGAGGGCCTTAAGTAGACACAGCCCACATATCCACAAATAGGAAAATGGATTAAAAGACTGAAAAATATTGACACAATGAAACATTATACAATAGTTGGAAATGATGGAATATATATAATCACGTGGAAGATTCGCAGAAATGTAGTGAATTGCGTAGTCAACAAATGAGAACAGGAAATATAATATGGTACAGTTTTTTTTTCTTGACAAGGATTAGATGGATTGATTAGATGTGAAAAGGAAGTGAATTAGAGAAAACCAGCTGTCCCAATTAACAGGGCTAAGCCAATCATAGGCCTTGATGAAACTGGGTTATCTGTCTGTTTTTGTGAAAAAAATTTTATTGGAAATCAGCAATGGCTGCTCATGTGTGTATCATCTATGGCCACTTTTGTATTATAACAAGCAGAATCGAATACCTGGGATAGAACTTCTGGCCTGCAGATCCTAAAATATTTACTACATGACTACAGAAAAAGTTTGTTAAGTCCTGAATCTGGTATGGGTAACTGGATGAATGAAATTCACTGAGTTTGCAAATTCATAAGGTAAGCAGTTTACCTTGGGGCTAGTTGAACTGGAAGTGTTGATGTGAATTCATAAAAGTATTTGGTTCTCAATTTCAGGCGAGTATGTAAATCCTTGTACCTCAGGCATTAATCAGATTCTTATGCTTGGGTGGACCATTTGAGTTCAGCCCAACATTTATTTTGACTTTAATTAACATTTTTATTTAGGGAATCTGGGATTTCCTTTTCCCTATTTTTGAGATCAGCTAGATTTTAAAATTAAGAAATATAGCATTTTTTTTGGTTTTGAGTTGGAGGATGTTTCATTAGTCTGTCATTGTGATTAGAAATTCTTAGAACTTCTTATGTATCTGTCTTTTTAGGTGTAATTTCTTCAAATGTATAGTTCTTGTGTATGTTTCATATATTGCCAGTAAAATTCAATAAAACATTGCAATGGAGTACCTAAAATAATTTAGTAAAGGCAAATAGTTTGATACTCTAGTTTGAATCAAGGTCTAAGGAAGCTTAATGACTTAGCTGAAAAAGAAGTTAGCATGATTCTCATATTATTTTGGTATGTTATGAGTTCTGTCTGCACTAGTGTCAAAGAAATCATGTATAAGTCACGATTAAATTTTCTACTGGGAGAAGTCTAAGTTTGTGCAGGTACTGTCTTAGTTACTTTCTCATTGCTGGAACAAAATATGAGACACTTGCAAGTTAAAAAAAGAAAAGTTTACTTTGGCTCACAGTATGTAGAAGTTTCTGTCCATCTTCAACTGGCTCTAAGGCAAGGCAGCATGGCAAAGTGGTGTTGCAGAGGAGAAGCAGTCCATGGCAGGCAGGAAGCAGCACGCTTCCTTCTGTTCTCCCTTTTTATTACATCCAGGGTACAAACCTATTGGTAGGTGCCATTTGCACCCAGAGTTCATCTTCCATTTTCAGGTAATCCATCACCCACACCCGAGGTATACTAAGCCAATCAGTGAACTGATCCAGTATCACACACCCATAATCCAGTCACTCCCAGAAGCCCCACCATGAATGAATGAAGTTTTGGGGGACATCTAGATCTCAGCCATAACAGCCACTTTGAAAGATTTTTATAGTCTTCCCTAAAGCTAAACATATGTATAACTACTCTTACGTCAGATCCAGGAGAAATGAGTGTGATTTCACCAAAACGTATATACCAGAATGTTGTTAGAAACTTTATTCATAATATCCCCAAATGGAATCAACCCACATGTCCAAAATAGAAAAATGAAAATAAACAAGTTCTGGTTTATTTACACAATGAAATAATTCACAGCAGTAAAAAAGAACAAATTATTGACACATATAACAACATGATGAATCCAAGAATAATTTTTTTTGAACCAGAGTTTTGCTCTGCGATTCAGGCTGGCCTTGAACTCACTTTGTAGCCCAGGCTGACCTTGAACACACGGAATCCTCCTGCCTCGGCCTTTTGAGTGCTGGGATTACAGGTGTGCACCACCACACCTGGCAGAATAATAATTTTGAACAAAAGAAGCCAGATACAAAGCAATTGCATGGTGCTGGTGCCATTCCTATCTCCCGAACAGGCAAAGCTAATCTATGACAACAGAGGTCAGACCGTGTTTATATGTGGTTCAGGGCAGTAGTAGTTGGGCACACACATAAAGTAAACCTTGCTGGGTGTTGAAAATGGCTTTGTCCTGGCCTTGGTGGCAATTGTGGAGCTGTTTACACATGCGAGACTTCAGCTGGCCTGCATATCTGGATCACATACATCTGGCTGGGACTCGGCTCAGGGGCAAAGCTCTTGCCTAGCATTGTGCACTTCATGCTGACTGAAAAGAGAACAGTCAAATCATTTTAGTTAAGTGCTCGGAATGCATATCTTCCACACAGGCCGGACGAGGAAGTTCCCAGATGCATTGGATGCTGGATGTAGAATCTTAAGTCTATATTCGTTTATGAATACAGTAGGTCCCAACTGTTAATCTTGCCCCAGAGAGGGTCTATTACACTCCTGATGAAAGTTGGATATGGAGATGACCAAAGACAGAATCAACTTTTTCTCAAAGAAGATTTTGGCTTTGGTCTTATGCTGGGGAAACTATTGTTTGACATTTTGACATCCTATACACAGAAAATAGAGCTGTTTAACGGAGCAGGTGTTACAGGTTAGTTGCCCTAACCATAGATAAGGGTGGTTCTTGTGGACCCTAATTTCTTCTTTTTCTTTTCTTTTCTTTTTGTACCAGGAATCCAACTCAGGATCTTGCCCTTGCCAGCCTAATTTCTTAAAGTATTGTTTTTCTAACATACCTGCCAGAATGAGCTAGCTGCAAAGATATTTCCATGAAATTAAAGAGTTAACCTGGCAGATGTGTTATTCGTATCTCCCGCTTAAATGTAATTTAGAATCAGCATAGTTAATATGGAGCCTTTCTTGTCATAATTCGGTTCTTTAAGGTCATTCTTAGTTCATGAGAGTCAAACAATGTCATGTATACATTTTAGTTCTGTTTTTTAATGCATTTAATAATATGCTAAATTGTTGAAAATTTATTATCCACATATGGGCTAGGTGACAATCATTCAGGGCATTTAACTACTGAATCTATATATCCAGCCCAGCTGCACTTCAATTTTTAAAAAAATGAACATGTGTTACTTTTTAATCAGAAAAATCGGAACTTTTTTCCGTGTCTTGTTGTGTAGTCCAGGCTGGCCTTGAACTTATCATCCTCCTGCTTCAGCCTCCAAAGTACAGAAACACAATTTTCTAACAGTGTGTTTATGCTTTCTGAAATCCATGCCCTGTATCTATTGAGGATTCTGCAGTGCTAATTCATAAGCAACTCCAGTTTACCATATCTCAGGCCAAACACCTTATTTTCTTCTTCACATTTAAAAGCAGCATCCTCATGAAGATAGTGACCCAGCTGCCAGAGTGACCGCCTTGTCCACTCACATTTGGCAAATGGGGAGGCCTGTGTGCGGTACTTTTTCATAGTTTCTCCCATCTTTCTCATCCCTCCCCTCCTATATTACCATCCCTCTTATCTGGCTGCATAAAGTTATGGGAGGACTTTGTAAAACACAAAACTGATCACACCCTGCACTTGAAAAGATACCATTGCCTCTTGGATTAGATTCCGACCTGCTAGCATGCCAGGGCCTTCATCACCTTGCCTCCGGCCACTGACCAGCGTCACTGTGAACTCTCCCCAGACAGGCCAGCGTTGGTAGAATTGCTGTACTTGCCACGCCAATTTAAGCCCTCATATGTGTTGTTCTAGTGAATGTTCTTTCCTTGCACCTGCCACCATGCACCTATACACCTGCAAAATTGGAGTAACATCATGCTCCGACCCACGGAACCCACTCATGTTTCAGCAACCCATGACTTTCATGTCTGTATACGTACTAGTCCTGGTTTATACACTGGGAGCACTGGACTCTATGAATACTGTGTTTTTCCTTATGTGTACATATGAATAACAAAGTTTAACTTGTAAATTAGACACAGTAAGAAACTAACAAAAAATAGCTAATAAAAGGAGAGCAAGATTAGAATTCTATGGTGATAAAATAGATGCCTCACTACTCTTACACTTTGGGACCACTAGTGAGTAAAATAAGGGTCATGTGAATGTATCACTGTGGTACCATGACAGGTGACCCGGTGACCCAGTCAGCTCCTTTCTGGGTGGCCAGCGGGCGGGCACGCAGCAGCAGGCTGCGGGTTTGGATCAGGCCGTTCATAGAGGCATGCTGTTTAAAACCGATTTAGAATTTTATTTCTGGAACTTCCAGTTATTATTTTCCTATCGCAATTGCAGAAAAGCGAAGATGGGGCTGAGGGGGGCAAACTGCCCTTGTATTTGCCCCAGTTTGAATGCCCTGACCAAGGAACTCTCTACCTTTCCAAGTCTACCATATCCAAGGTTATTTCAATGAAGAGTAGAGGTGGTTTTGATGGAAAATCTGCTCTGGGACTGGCGGGTTTGGGTCTTCCCCTCTTCTGAGGGTCACCCTAGTGCGTTATAAGTGGGTTGTGCGATGAGCAAGAGCAAGGCCTTTTGGTCACATTTTGTTGTGCTGTGGCTGCACGGGAATGCATTTGGAAGTAACCAAGGTAAACAGGAAGCCAAGAAGCCAGCCATCTGGGGTCATTCTTAGTAACCATTCTGGATGCTGAAGGCAAAAGAAAGCCTCAGACCTGAGCTTGGGTAAAGAGCCTGGCTTGTCAAGTGTTGCTTTGCTGTGTAGATACAGCTGGTATTAGACATTTGCATTTGGTTATATTTGCTTGACTCTGATGTCTAAGTCTTTTTTTTTTTTGACAAAGAAACTAAAAGAACAAAATATCTGCCTTGAGGAGTCTTTGTGGAATGCTCAGAGTTATACACAACTTCTTTTTTCCACAGACATCAAAATCTTGCCTCTAAATGAAGAAAGAGTTCTCGGTATGTGGAACGGGAACCTCCAGCTTCCTGTCGTTCGCCACACACCATGGGGAAAGGGGCCCGAAGGAGGATGCCAGGGGCGCAGGGAGCCCTTACTCTGTGAGTCTCTCCCTGCGGGCTCAGCACGGCTGCTCTGCAGAACTTGCAATCACATACCGGCTCAAACTGGAGGATCCTTAACATGCAAACACTCTTTGCAGATAAAAAGCAAACAGACAAACAAACAAACCCAGAAAAGTGATGACTATTTAGAAATTAATGTCTTTTTTGTGGTATCTTTGAGTCCTAAATAATTTGCCATTCCAAATATCATTTGTGTGATGTTACAGAAAATGCCCACATTAATACATCTATTTAAATATGTTTTTCCTTTTACTACCATAATAATTTGAAACGAATCAAGCAGCTGGCTCTTTGTTGGAGAAACAGTTATTTCACGGTGAAATTGATGCTGGCCACGGTAGCCCCCAGCTTGCTGAGCATCGACTTTGAACACTGGGACGATAAGTGACGAGGTCCTCATGGCTCAGTGTGGGCTGAGGGGAGCCCTGACCAAGGGCTCCTGGGAAGGAGGAGCAGGAAAAGCTCACACTGCCAGCTCTCATGTGTTTGTCTGAATGTCACATGCAAGGTTCCTGCCAGATGTTAACATTGCATCTCACCCGAATAAAGATCTTTCTTTTCAAGAATGTCAATATCGTTTAACAGCAAAGGCAATATAATTACAGCGTTCACTAAATGTTTAACAAGATACAGACATTCCCAGCTAAAAGAGGGCTCCACTGGAGTGTACCTTTTAGCAATTTAGTAGTTAAATTAGCTAAAGAACTGCAACCCCCCCCCCCTTTTAACAACATCTGGTGAACAGTCTCTAATTTCTAAAGTTTTGGAATGAAAAGCCACTGAGCGAATTCATAGCTATGAACAATTTGCCAGCTGTTTACCTTAATGCCAATCTTGTCCCCTACCAGACAAATACATTTCAAATGTGCTTTCTGGATTAAAAGAAAACCCAGTGAACTCGGATTTCTGGGCATGAAGTTAATGCCACTCAGTTCCCTGACTGTCATCTAAGTTTTAAGACGTCATCACACGCTTGACACAGTAGAATCAACCACATTGCACAGAAAAATGGTTTCATGGCTGTGCCTTCACTCCAGCTTGCTATGCTGTCCAACAGATGACCCACAGGAGAAGGCAGGGCGCGAGGTGCAGCTGGATTGGCTGCTGAACCTCATTCAGTACTTTCAGTTCCCTCTTCTCTGCTGGTGCAATCTAAGAGACTCGTATGAATGACACTGTGAGTAGGTTAAAAGACTGCGTCACTCCACAAGAGTCCCTCGTCTTTCCCCAGCTTGCAGCAGTGAGGCTGACAGACTGAAATGCTTAGGTTGCTCTGTATTTTAATCGGCTTGCCAAAGCCCCCTCCTTTTAATTTTTCACAAAATGTTTCATGGCTGAGTTAATTTGCATGCCTGGTCCACCCGGACAGTACCGGGCTACATGTTGCTTTGAAATGCACAACACCAATCACTGGCATACATCGGAGGTCAGCACTTGGATCTTCATTAGAGCAACACCTTGCATTGATGAGCTGTTTTTCTTTCAAGAAACACAAAATGTGCTGCATTCACGATATGAGTCCTTGTGGAAACCCCTTGAGTTTTCAAGGAAAAGCTGGGGCTTCATTTTGTGGGAGACACAGTGAAGGACCTCTCACAAGCAGAAAAGCTGGTCCTCACTGGGAGACGGATCTTTTTGGTTGGAAGGAAGTTGGGCTGTGTCAAAGGACTACGTTTCGGTCTAAATTTTGCTGTTTGCTATGAGATGTTAGGCAATTTTTCTATTCTTTCAGTGTTCCTGTCTCTCCGACTGTGAGTAAAGCTCCCTGCATTGTTGTGTCTTCGGACCATGAATACTTTTTAATGAAGCAATTTCCATGAAAACCCTTTTGAAGCAAGCACAGCTGCATATGGCTGAGCGGAAAGCCTTTCCTTAGAAGCAGGACGAGGTTTCTTTCTCTGCCAGTGCACACTGGTAACTGCGTGTCCCGGGAGAGGGGTCCCCAAGAACACCTCCAAAGTAGACGGCAGATCATCCTCACAAGGCCCACTGAGGCTCTGGGCGGCTGAGAGGGCTTGGCTTGCGTTAGTGATTTGATGCATTGGTTTGCCAGTGTCTTGCTGAGGTTTTCATATTTATGTTTAGTAAGGAGATGGGCCTGCAGTTTCCTTTTCTGGTTAAGTCCTTCTTAACCAGAATCAGGTAATGTAGCTTCCAGCAGTGACTTCGGCATCCTCCTGCCCTTTCATTTCAGTTAAAGAGTTTGAGGAATACTGGTGTTGGATCTCCTCTGAAGTCATGGTAGAATTCTGTGGGGAATTCTTTGGTCCTGGGCTTTTCTTTGTTGGCTGAGTTTTTATTACTGCTTCTATTTCATTGCCTGCAATTGGTCTAGTCAGAGTTTTTATAACGTCTTGGTTCAGTTTTGATGATTCATAGGTTGCATTTTCTTTAAGTGTGCGAATGAAAGCCGTGTCTTGAATTTTCTCTAAATTAAACATAATTGAGAGAGCAGGTTTTATCTGTTTAAAGAGCAAGAGAAAATAGTTACGCATGACACAGCTGAGAATGTAATTCTACAGGAAGAAACTGATGTTTGTTACTGTAATTGTGTGTGTGTGTGTGTGTGTGTGTGTGTGTGTGTGTGTGTTTGGTACCAGGGATTGAACTCATGACCTCGCACTTGCCAGGCAGGCGCTTGTGCTGCTGAGCTAAATCCCCAGCCCTCATTATTGTAATTGTTGCTTTGCATTAGCTATTGTTATTGTTACCTTTCTTCTCCCAAAGGTTGGCTTGTGAAAAATACGCTATAGGAGAAATGCATCTTCCAAACTCAGAGAATTACGCTGGTTAGTAAACTAACCCTAAACCCTGCTTTCCTTGGATGGCTATATTCAGAGTTCCTGGGTGATCTAAGGTTGAGAACCACAGCCTTCAAAACATCCTTAATGGAATTGTGTTTTAAGAAGAGAGGAGGAAATGAGAAAATACACATAAGAAACTGACGGCCATCACACGGTCATGGCTGAGGATGGGAATTGGAGTTTAGCAGGAAATATGCCGATGAAAATTAGGCCTGGAGGGAGAAGCGTTGTGTCTCTCGCACAAAACACGTGTGCAGCTGATCCGTGTGCTGCTTTTCCTTGTCTGGCCGCTGGTCTTGGTGTCTCTGCTTTGCAGTTTGAGTCTCACTGTTTTCTTTGGGCAGAAATCTTGTCATCCCCACTCCCGGCTCTTTGGCAAATCATCCTTCAAAAATCCCTTAGCTCTTCTCGCTCTGGAATTTTTCTATATTCATTTCAGGATCAGTTTGCCAGATTCTATAAAATCCTTTTAGAACCTTTATTGTGATAGCTTTTAATTCATCTTTTTAAATAAGAGTCGATGTCTTTGTGACTGAGTCGTTGCATCTGTAAATACAGCTCAGCTTTTCATGTTTAACTACGATCGTGTTTCCTGTTAATGGCACTGGGTAACCAGTGACAAACAAGCTGCTGTAGCTTTTCATGGTTTGTAGCCATTTCAGTTCTAGTTTTCATTGCTATTACAGGAGGAAAATCCTTCTCCTGTTTGTGAATTTTAGTGACATATTGCAACGCTAATTGTTTTACGAATTGCTTTTGAGTCCTGCAGTCTTGCTGAATTTCCTTATTAGTGCTAGTGGTTCTTCTTAGATTCTCTGGATTTCTGTCCATCAGTGAATGGTTCCTTCTCAGGTCTGGTTCCTGCTGTTTCTTTTTCTTGCCATATTATGTGCTTAAATCCTGCAATCCAGTGCTGAGCAGAAGAAATGACAGAGGCCATCTGTATCTTATTTCTGACTTTAATAGTCAGCTTTGTACTATTTTTTATTTTAATAGTCAGCTTTTTTTGTATATATGTGCTCTAATTTTAATAACTTTCATCAAATTAAGAGATATCTATCACTAATTTGGGATAATTTTCATTGATATCATATGTGAACATTCAATTTTAGCAAATTTTTTTTGGCATCTATTAAGATGATATTAACACCTGTCTTTTTTTCTTTCTTTTTTTGTGCAGGCTGGTCTTGAACTCACGGCTATCCTCCTGTCCCAGCCTCTTGATTACAGACATACACCACCATGCTTAAAAACCTTTCCTTAAAAAGTTAATATGGTCTATTAATAATCCCCCCCACCTTTTTTGTGGTGCTGAAGATTCAACCTAGAGTGTGAGAATGCTAACTAAGCACATTCTTTACCACTGAGCTGTGCCCCCAGGTTGGTGGATTTTATTTTATTTTATTTTATTCCTGGAATAAACTCTACTCGATTGTGACAAGTTGGGTTTTGGTAGATATCTCTCCATTGTGTTTATTCAGGATTTTTCACCTATATGCATTAGCGAGATTGGTCTTTCAAGGCAGACAGTTGGCAACACAAGTGTGGTGTCCAGGCCACAGGTACACCTGTGTCAAAGGTGGACACAAAGATTGACCTTGAATTTTACTCTTGTTTTCTCTTTCTTACTTTGAGCAGTTTCTGTGAATAGCCATTGTATGTATCAAAATTCTATAGTTTCTTTTTGGTGTCATTTTTCTAGGTTTGGTAAAAGCAGTAGATGTGTGCCCTGTTCTGCGAGAGCTGCAGTAGAACAGCAGTACAGTCTGCCATGCAGTGCTTTGTGTCTGGTTTGTTTCTAAGGAGGCTGCTTCCCGGAAGTGCTCTCTGTTACCTGGGTAACGCAGTGGGTGCCAGCTCACAGTGGCACCAGGGGACCCTGTGGCTGGAAGGCCGGAAGGCATGAGGTCCGCCCTCTCTCACAGGAGCCTCCTTCCTCCCACAGTGCTGCTGCTTTCCCGAATTGCACAATTCTTTCAGTTTGATGATCAGCTTTAAAAACTCACTGCTACCTGAGATACAATAACATTTCCTAAAGTGCGAAGAGGTTAGGGCTTATTTGTCATTTTCACCTTCAGCGCCCATGAACTGCTGAGACACTTCCCCGATTCTTGGAATTCGAGTGTAAAAGGTAGGGTAGGGCGCCCCATGAAAGTGTGGGGCAGAAAGAGGGCTGGGGGAGGATGTGGGGAGGGAAGGTCGGGTTTGGAAACAGCTGAGAAAGATGCGGCAGGGCCTTGGCTTTCCCCGACGTCACCCGGGATCGACCCCCATGCCATGACCATGTAAGGCATGGATTTCTCAATGGGGTCAGGCAAATAGTTTTTTTGGGTATATTTCATTTCAGTCATTTTCCTTTTCCAAACTTTCCGCCTTTGCTTCTAGTTTCCAGAAATCCCCACCGTCCTCTCTTTCACAGTGACTAAGCATTTTTCTCAACCACCCTTTCTTTTTCGAGGCAAACCATTTAAATTTCCAGAATGTGATGCTTTGAAGCCAGTTGTTCTAATCCCCAATGAAACTTTATCCTCACTTGGAAGGTTTTTAAAAGGAATACAATACTCAAAGTTTGAAGGATGTGTTTCCTACTGAATAAAAAGCAGAGCATTGTTTTCATGTTATTGAATCACTTTTTCCACCCGTTCTTTTTCTAAACAAAATGCTTGAGCTTATTTGGTCTCATTAGCTTTGGAAGAATCACAGGCTGGCGTTCCTGGGGCAGGGGACTGTGGTGCCCTCCAGGGGGGTTGCTGAGGTGGGAGCCCCCTGCCGCGGAGCCTACCACTGTGACCTGTCACCCCTACCCTTGACAGGGTTGGCGATGGTCCCACCCACACTGGACCCGTGGGAAGCCAGGCCTCCTCTGCTTCGCCTTGTGGTGACCTTGTCCACAGTGGAGTGTGGCTCAGGTCACCAGGAGAGGCTGGGCTGGTAGCAGAGGGGAGCAGCTGCGGGGATGCTGTCACTGAACTCATCACCGTGGGGACCCTGGGTGGGGCTACCTTCCCAGGTACCCTTGGGTCTGCACATCCCTCTTCTCCCTGCACTGTCCCCTGGAGGGGACCACGGGCTCCCAGCTGAGGAGGCTGCTGAGGACTGAGCTTGGGCTGCGGGTTCCTCTGGCTCCTCCCAGGGACCTTCTGTCCTGGTCGTGGCCTTCTCCTCTTCCCGCTCCTGTTCCTCCTCCTCCACCTCTTCCTCCTCCTCTTTTCCCCCCAGTACCTGGGATTGCACCGAGGGCCTTTGCACTGAGCTACATCCCCGGGCCCTTCTATTTTTTATTTTGAGACAGGAACTCACTACGTGCACAGTCTGGGCTCAAACTTGGGGTCCTCCTACCTCAGCCACCCTGAGAGTCGGGATTACAGGTGTGTCACTGTCCTGGGGATACCACTTTTTATAAGTAGTTCCGTCCTTGTTGTTGAAATAGGGTAGTAGGATTCCTTCACGGGTCCTAGCTGGCTTCCCTGAGCCCCCCTTGTCCCCTCTCTCTCCTACTTATATACCAGTCATCTACCTGTCATCCTGTTATCTGTTAACTATCGAGTATCATTTATCTACCTGCTGCTTTCCTTTTACCACTTACCTGTTATCTGCCTGTTTGGCTGTTATTGTCCCATGTATAATTTAGCTGTTATTTAGCTGTCATCATCTGTCTATTCTTTATCTGCCTTCTGTTTATCATCAAATCTGCTATCATCTATCAATTGTCTGTCATACATCTTCTATCATCTATCTGCCTGTTAATCTACTTACCATTCAGCTGTTTTCTGTCTATAATCTATCAATTGTCATTCTATCAACTTTTTTTTATCTTATCTAGGTTGCTATTATCTGGCTGTCCTTAACCTGTTCTTTGTATATCATTGATCTGTCTTCTATTACCTATCTGTCTCTAATTTAATTCAGACCTTTTAAAATAGTTCCTTTATTCTCTGTTCCACTCAAGTGTAAACATCTGACTGACGCAGACACTGGCACCAGAAACTGCAGCAGGAGACAAACTATCCCAAGCATCAGTCACCACTTGGTCTGGAGGCTTCTGGCTGGGGACACAGGGCGATGGCCCTGGTCACTTGGACAGCAGTGACACAGTGGTAGGGACTATAAGATCAGCGGGCTGCTTGAGTAGAGGGCAAAGGACCTGGTGGCTGTTATTTGCACTCAGAGCACAGTGAGGTCACCTTGGAGGAGCTGCTCAGGACCTGGGGCTGGGCCTGTGGCTGAGACACCAACACTAGGAGCTCGCTGTCTGGCTGCCGAGTTCTGACCTCAGGGAGCACATGGTCCCGGGACCTTACTCTAAGGTGGAGGTGAGGAGGAGGTGAGGACAAGGAGAAAGACTGCGCCCTGTTGTGCCATTTGGACAGACCCGGGAGAGGCCATACCCCAGTCACCTGTCATATTCGTTTATCATTGATCTGTCTTCTATAATCTATCTCTCTCTACTCTGATCTCCTGCTGCCCAGGCAGCCCGTTCCCTCTGCATAAATGCCCTCTGCACAAGTGAATGCATCCAGGAATTTGCTCATGAAAGGATGTTGAGTTCCTCGGCTGCAAGCCTGTAATGAGAATCAGATCCCACAGAGCCCAGATGGAGAACACAGGCCTATTTTTGGAGGAGACGGCCTCTCCCGCGGAAGAACGACAAGATCACGCCAGGCCATATCTGCTTCGTGGATGCATTAGCAAAGTGAGACCAATAAAGAGGAGATGTGAGGATCGGGTGGGCTGTGTGGCCTGGGGTGTACACTCCAGACCTGAGCCTAACGTGCTGGCCTGAGTCTGGCAGGGCGGCTAATTGAGATCTGGACCCCAGTTTAAAGGAGGTTCACACACTGGAACTCCCCCGCCACACACAGTGGCCCAGGAAACGGAAGTCGGGATGGAGCATCTTGCTCCTTCACCTGTCCCTGAGGTTTCCCCTCCTCCACCCAGGCCCTGAGCGGGCAAGCGGCTTCCTCCTCTGCGATAGTCCAGGCTTTCAAAGGAACGTCTTGCCGTCCACAGTATTCCCTTCTCTTCCAGTGCCTGTGAGTGAACACGATGTCCACTCATCCCTGCGTCAGCCCCTTGTGTCTTTTTATCCTGAGCATTCTGGCTAGAGGTCATCCATTTTGTGCAGTCACTCAATCTGCTTTTGCTTTCATTCATTTTCTCTACTGTTATGACTTTTCTATTTCACTGACCAATGGTTTCTTTATATCACATCTTTTCTTCTGCCTATCCGGGGCTGCAGCAAAGTATCACAATAGTTTAGGGGCCATGAGGAAAGCACAGTCCATTTTCCTAGGCATAGCTCCTCTTGGATATCTTTTCTCAGTTCCAGAAGTTTCTCCCTTCTCTTCTTCTTCAGGTCAAGGAACAGGAGAGTCTCCTGCTGTCATTGGGTGTGAAATATGGCACACCTGCTTGTTGTGTCTCTAAACTCTATGCACATGTGTAGAAATGGTCTCTTCAATAAATTTTCTTTACCCAGTGAGTGTACTATTTCCTGCTATGTCCTATCTGCTGATAGAGATTCTTATCGTGTATTTCTGAAGATTAAAAAATTTAACGCATACTTTTATTTATTCAGTTGGTGCTAGAGATTGAACCCAGAGCATTTGCATGAGTTACACTTAAACCTTTTAAAATTTGTTTTAATTTTTTCTTTTAATTACTTATTATTAGTATATGTTTGCAATACATAATAATTATGTTTATCTTGGGGAACTGGTAAATACACTTATTGCATCTTGATCATTTTTTACCCCTTTTTCATTTTAAAACAGGGTTTTGTTACGTCACTAAATTTCCTAGGCTGGGCTTCGATCTGCAATTTTCCTGCCTCAGCATCCAGGGGGCTGGAAGTCCAGGAGTGCACACCTCACCCAGCTTTTGGCCTTGTTTTATAAAGAGAGATTCTAAAATAGTATGTTCTTTGGAATCACTCTTTGATGCGTGTTGATAATCTAAGATATTTATCACTTCGCCCCCTTGATGAAGGCCTTACGAATATCGGTTTTGCTTGCAGATCAGGAATTGACTCTAAATTAAGCATGAAAACTACAGGAAGGCAGATTTTGAAATAGGGAAAAGGTCTGTCATGGTTCTTCATGCCAATGACTGGACCTGCTTTCAGGAGACACATATGTGACTGCAGAGAGGCGCTCAATCCTTTGTGGTTCTTAAGTGCGAGAGTTGGATGTTCAAGTCCTTTGTGTGAGATGCGCCTTCCTTAGATCTTGTTATGACATTGGCATGTGACGTACCTGATGTGAAAA
Organism: Cuniculus paca; assembly: GCA_004365215.1. Lineage (NCBI taxonomy): Eukaryota > Metazoa > Chordata > Mammalia > Rodentia > Cuniculidae > Cuniculus > Cuniculus paca. Next base: position 16,704 of record RJWT010015168.1, read on the forward strand.
GGAAAAGAAGAAAGAAAGAAAGAAAGAAAGAAAGAAAGAAAGAAAGAAAAGAAAAATGGTTCTTGCCCTTAAGAAACATAATAAAGAAGAGAATACATTTGTAAGCAAATAATAGTACAAACACCAGAATTAAAAGAATGTCACAGGGATACAGGGAACTTTCACAGGTAAAATTACTCTGTCCTTTTCCTACCAAAGATTTCTATACCCTAATTTCTGAAATCTATGAACTATAACCTTACCTCTTACATGGAAAAAGGGAGTTAAGGTTGCAGATGGAATTAATTCTGCTAGTCAACCTTCAGGTAGGAAGATGGCTTCATTATTTTCTCATTGGTGAGACAAAATACCCAACACTCACAAGTTAGAGGAAGAAAGGTTTACTTTAGCTCACAGTTTGTGTGGTTTCAGTCCATAGTCAGTTGACTCTAAGGCTCAGCAGCATTGCATGGGGCATAGCAGAGGAGAAACAGTGCATGGCAGGTCAGGCAAGAAGCTGTGAGTCTTCCTTTCCCTTTTTATTCCATTCAGGCTATGCTACAAGCCTATTGGTTTGAGACACTCATATGCAGAGTGAGCCTCCCCATTATCCACACCCTGAACTGTGCTAAACCCATCAGTGGCCTGATTAGTCATCGCATACCCACCAAAAGCTCCATCTATGAGAGCTTTGGGGGGACATCTAAATATAAACCATAACAAGAAATGACCTTGAACTATTTAGGTGGCCCAATGTAATCACAGGGATCTTAAGAAATAGAACAGAGGGCCTGGAAGATGAAGCCCAGTGGTAGAGCTGTTGACAAGCATGCATGAAGTCTGACATTTCATCCCCAGCACTAAAAAGCAAGTGAGAAAGGAGGGAGGCAGAGGGAGATGTGACTGCAGAATTAACTCACTGAAATTCAGCTTTGCTGGCTTTCAAGCTGGAGAGAGAGTGAACCAAGAAATTTTATAACATCTAAAAATTGGACAAGAGGAAAAAATGGGTTCTCCCCCAGGACATCCAGAAGGGAAGGCTGCTGTGCTGATAGACTTTTAGCCCAGTGAGACCCATGTCACACTTCTATCCCACTACTGTATAACATACTTATTTGGGGTGGCTATCGCAGTTATGTTTGGGTTACCTTGTTACACAGTAGCAGGAAGCCAATACGCCTGGTTTTGGAAGGAGTGAGAAAGACCCTGCAGGCAGGTAGAGTAGCAAAGGAGAAGGTTGGTGTGATAGAGCCTCCCCTGCTGAGATAGAACCCATTGCCTGGCGTGGGTTTGTACCATATTGAAAGAATCTTAATTCCCACGTTGGGCTTTGGTCTTTAATCTTTACAACAAAAAGAGGCAGTGCAGTTCTTGAGCACAGAAGCAAATATTCTTGCTTAGCATGCGTGAGACCCTGGGTTCAGTCTCTGGGATCGCAAAGTAGCAGCAACAACAAAACACAGTTGTATTACCAAGTCTGGAGTTGTCTTTGGGGAGTGCTCAGGAAGGACAGATGCACAGGTGATAACTTTACGGCCAGGCTTTACTGCTCTGTTTAAGTCCACAGAATAAAAGAACAGTGCGTATTGGTACACAAAGCCAAGTTGTGAAAATACATCCTCCACCCACCACACTCACTCCCACCACTTTCAATCACCCGAGGGCTTGGGTTTCTATCTGGTCCATTCTGGCAGATGTCAGTGCACATCACTGTGCATGGAAGTCGGTCAAAGCCAGTTCTTTGTTACTGTCTTGACCTGCTGTTTCGGATTATCTCTGTCTCTAGTTTCTCTCATTAATGTAAGTAAGTACAAACCGCATGGTTGACCAAATTGATTGCAGAATAATTGACCATTAAAATAGCAAAATATATAAAAAAGATTAAACTACATCTCTGCCCTTTCCTTCTCCTGGCCGTGCACATTCCAGAAACAGCTCCTAATCCCAAATACTCAGGGTAGGGCTCTTTGTTCTGGGCTAACATGTGCTTGGAAAATGCTGGCAAAGCAAAGTTATTTGGTCGTGAATCTATGAGGCCAGCACGGGAACAGATGCATGGGGACACTGCTGAAGTGATTTCACAGTGGAGCCCCTTTCCACAATGTGTTTCTGGGAAAGAAGATGAGACGGAGCCCCTCCACACGCGGGGAGAAGTCTCGCTCCTAGACCCACCTGCGACTCTAAGAAGCACAGTGCTTTGGATGAGAGGATTTGTGTTCTGGGTTCTCAGTTTTTAGACTTTGAGGAATTAGTTCACTACTTGTAATTCTGTGATTTTTTAAAATCAAGTGGAGCCATGCAGAGTGGTGTGTAAATGTAGACTCAGCTACTCTAGAGGCTGAGGCAGGGGGAGTGCTTGAGTCCCGGTGTTTGAGTTCAGACTGGGCAACATAGGACTTATGTTAAAAAAGGATCTTGTTTCACATGTTATTTTATAATCACTAGTAGGCTTTCTACTGGATGATTTTATAATCAGGCATATTAATACTGTGTATAATTGCTAAGCAACATTAGTGCTATCCCAAAACTTGATAGCAGGATATGAAATATTCACTGGGGAAATTTATCCTGGTGGTGAAATCTAAAAAGTTTGAGATGTTTTCCTGTAAAATTGTAATCCTATCAAACTTGTGATGTCAGATGTGCAGGAAATGTCCTCAAATGGCAAAGGAGAGACTGAGCTCAGGTAGGCAGCACAGTTTCTGGGTCTAAGTCTGCTGATTTTACTCTCACCTCTTGCTACCTGGGTATAAAGCAGAGTTGATTCAAAGTCTCTAATGTCTGCTGTAGAATATAGGCATTGAGGCACATTGGACTTTTCGAAGGGCCTAATTTCACCACAAATAAATAATGGTTGAGGAGAAAGAGAGGATTTCTGAAGCATAACTGTAAGGCATCATGGTGTTGTGAGGATGTGTTGGAGTGTGTGGGGTGTGTGTGTGCACCAATGTATATTTCTAGATTAAATGGGTATGTACGTATATTATCACTTTCCTAACACTTGCAATTTAAAGGAGCAGAGGCTTGTTTTGGCTCACAGTTTCAATGGATTCAGTCCACGGTTGGCTGGTTCCAAGGTAGAAATAGCATGGCACAGGAAAGACGTTCACTCTGTGGTGGCCCAAAAGAGAGAGAAAGGGGAGGGATGAGGACAAGAGTGCACCCTTCCAAGTCACACCCAAGGGACCTGCTCCTTCAAGCCATGGCCCACTTTCGAACAAACAGGAGAATTTTGAGGGAGAGTTTAGATCTAAACTCTAACAGTGAATATATATACATATATATATGTTCAGCAAAGCATAATTGAAGAAATACATTAAAATATTAGGAATGGATATGTCTGAAATGGAATTAATTTTTTTTTTACTATTTCCTTGTATTTTCCCAGTTATCTAAAGTGAGCAAGTTTTGTTGGTTTTTGTTTTTGTTTTGCTTTGTTTCTGGGACAGAATCTTGCTCTGCAGTCCACAGTCCAGTGTGGCCTCAAACTCATGGCACCCCTTCCGCCTCTGCCCACTCAGTGCTGGGATTGCAGGTGTGTGCCACCACGCTCCGCGTAACATATGTTACTTCTATAACCAGAGGAAGTAGGTCTTTTTAAAAAGCCAAATTTAAAATGTCAGGCATGCTTTTCTGTACTTTATGATTCACACTTTCTCAACTCAGGACAAACATTCTATAACTGCATATTTGATAGAAGTGCCTTTGTCTAATTCTTGACTCCTCTTACATAAATAATCTATAAACATCAGGACAAGTTGGCTGATTGAAACATGCAGTTGTGTTTATCTTTGTTATATTTACCTCTGAACTTTTATAGGAAAAGTAACTCTGGCACCCTAAAATTTGCATAGTTATTTTAATCCAATTGAATCTTAAAAATAAGTAAAATAGCGGTCAGTAAAATATGAGTAAATGATTTT
>RJWT010015169.1:0-20640 GCA_004365215.1 Cuniculus paca
TCATTAAAAACTTCACATAAAAACTGAATGTAAATTGTCTCACTTCATTCTAAGCTATTTTAAAAGTACTAAAGAAGGAGACCTATCTTTGAAAGCCCATTTTGTAATCTGATCTGTATTATATTAAGTTCTTGAGTACATTGCAATAAATATTTTTCTGGTAATACTTGTAAAGACCCTGGAAGACTTAACTAGCAAAGGAATCTACAGATGGAAAAGCTTCTTATACTTAAAAAAGGCTTTGCCTTAATGGTTACCTGGCACCCAAAGAGAAAAATAAAGCCCCAAACATACCAGTTCCCTACAAAACAAAAGCCAAAAACTGCCATTGCTATTAATTCACCATGGAAACTTTAATTCCCCCAAAACATTTCTCAAAGTCAAGGTTTCCTCTAAAAGCCACTGCCACTATTGGGCTAATTATTCCATCCTTACTTTAAATGTGACACAAAGTAAATTCTCAATTCCTAAGATATGGCCCTAAATGAGTACTGCTGGTTAAGAAGTCAAGATTCTGCCGGGGATATAGCTCAGGAGCACAGTGCCTGCCTGGCAAGCACAAGGCCGTGAGTTCAATTCCCAGTTTAAAAAAAAAAAAAAGGCAAGCCTTTCAGTCAACAAATTCTTATACAGCATGCACTATACACAAAATTATGTATCAGAGATAATCACAAGAATTCTCACTATTACAGCAAAGACTAAGTACAATTACTAAATAATTTTCTAGCCAGTTTTCAAGTAAAAGCTAATTAGCTTTAATAAAGGTCCCCAGATTAGAAATGGGCTGAGTCCTAGAACTTTGTCATTACTGTTCAAAACTCTGAATATATTTTCCAATAGAAATAATATAATAATAGCAATTAAATTCTCAAGATAGCCCACAAAGGACCATAACACAGTAGAACCACATTTTGTATATGCATTATTAGAACTGGAAAGACAGTTCTAGAAATTATTGTTGAAACTACAAAATAGAATTTGGTATTTTATAAAAGTGAGCATTTCTCTTACAATTAAGACAGACTAATTCTTTAAAACAAACTAATTCTTTAAAATTACTTATTACTTTCAACAGATGATATAATGAAAACCAGTATCAAAGCAAAGACTATTGATTATATTAACTACCTGAAATAAAAGGCACAGTAACTATCTCTCCAAAATGGACCATCTGATCTCCATTACCATGTTCCACTGTGTTTATTAAAGAAACACAAGACAGTTTGTTAACTGATAGAACCAAGTTGGACTTGGCGTCACACGCTTGCAATCCACACCATAAGCCCAGCACTCTAGAGGCTGAGGCAAGAGGATCCCTAGGAGTTGAGACCAGCCTGGACTACATAGTGAGTTCAAGGGCAGCCTGAACTGCACAGTAAGACCCTGTCTCAAAAACAAAAACAAGCCTCATAGAACCAAGACACTCACAGGAAAGACCTTAGAAGCCTAAAATCCAAATTTTGTTAGTCAAGTTCTAATTATAGAATCTTTACAACAATGAAGGTAAGCATTTAAATAATCATAGAAATGCAAAATTCCTTGGCAAATTCTTAGAGTAAATATACACGATAGTGCAGGTATTACCAAACTATACTAAATAGAAATAAGAAACACTATCACTGAAATATGTAATTTCAAAAAATAAAGGAAATTAAGAGTTGTGTTTTTTTTTAACATTTTAAGAGTTAACATGGCATCTTAAGCGAAAAAACCAACGGTGATTAAATGTTAAAAATTGCAATTCAGGAACTGTTTAGAGAACGAATTTTATTTGTACACATTAACTTAAGCTTCTCTTATAACATCGTTCTACACATAATCTTACAAAAACCACAATTTAATTCTATTTTACAGCTGGTAAAAATCCTGAAATTTCAATAAGATAAAATACATCGCTAGAACTTAAATTCAAGTATACAGTATTTGCTTTGACTCCCAGCCCAAACTCCCCACCACAGTATGGCTCAAAACAAGGTTTAACATGGTCACTGCAGCTAGCTGTAAATTAGCTGGCTCTGGGTATGATTACTTCACGGAATTGACAGAGAGGTAAACTGAATTACAAATCCCCAGAAGGAAAGCTGTTACGTATCGAGTGATGTGTTACCTACACGAAGAGCACAGATGTCACCATAACAGTGGATATTGATTTTTAGGAGCAAATACGTAAGTTTTTCAGCTTTCGTTTGACCAATTTCGCGTTTTTAAAAGGGATAAAAAAAATAAAAACGAGTGCACAGCACACCTAGCTGAATTAACTGAATCGGCTTACTCTAACGAATTTCAATCCAAAATCAAGACGACAGAAGCGTGGAAGAAATCAATCCGACTCCGACCTCTCAAGCGGAAACCACAGAAAGCGCGTGCGGAGCACCCTACCGACTCCAATCTGCGACGGTGAGCACGGAAAGAAAACGAGTACAGAGGCAGGGGGTGAAAGACTGGGTCCAACCCGACCAGGCGTGCACTCGGCGCCTCCTCCCGACGTCGGCCGGAGCTTACCTCTTTGACAGGTGGGAATTTCTTCTTGCACTCCAGTGACAGGGCTCGCAAGTCGCTCTGCATATTCTCCAGCAGCTTCTTCACCGCCTCGGGGCTGTTGGTGCCGGACATGATCCCCCCAGGTCCGAGCTGATTTCTGAGCCACACAAACAAGCCCCGGCACTGTCAGCTCCTCGGAGCAAGGCGCAGCTCCGCTCCGGAGCCTCCAGCCCGGTGCAGCTGCCTCTCGGCTCCGCAGGGATCTGCAGGGCCTGGGCTGCGAACCCGGAGCGAGCCCGAGCGTCCCGCGTAGCCTCCTCGCAACACCCCCGGCTCCAGTCGGAGGCGCCCCCGCAGTCGTCCCGGCCGCTAGGCTCCGCCAGCGCCGGCCGAGAAGCCTTCCAGCCAGGCAGATCCCTCCCGCCGTCGCGGGACCCGGCCACACCGGGCGTCACCGGCCCACCGAGTGAGAAGCTTTAGCGCTGGCTCCCCAAGCTCCTCAGGCTCGCAGACGCCATTAGTCGTGTCGCCCACAATTCCAAGCGCGGCCCGGACACGTCAGCCACACTTCCGGGCACCGCGGCCACCGCCCCCGCGGCGGCCAACCCGGGCGGAGAGGCGCTGCGGTTGGCGCAGGGAGAAGTGGGCGGGGCTTGTTGGAGGACTGGGCGGGGCTCGCGGGCGGAGTGGGCGGGACTCGCGGGTGGCTGGTTCCGGGTGAGTGCGGGTGACAGCGAGTGCCCCGCCCCACACCCCTGCCTTCCAGTAGGCAAAGGGCAGAGGGCGAGACTTCGGGATTTGCTTCCTTTCCCGTAATAAGTGTCTGAGCCGCGGGATACTCATTGAGTACGTTCATGTTACATTCTGTTTTGGTATGTTGAATTAATTTTAACTTTATCCCACCCCTGCAGTGTTGGGGATCGAACCGAAGGCCTGGTTCATGCGGGGCAAGCCCCCTAACCCTAATCCACACCCCAGCTCTGGGTTTCAGTTTGTCTTGTTCCTCTTCGTTCCTGCTCCGCCATCCTCTGGAGTAAATACCCCAAAATCAGTGCCTTCTTCCTGTCAATCCCCACCTCCTCCCGCCCCACCGAAATGCAAACTCTCCAAGGGTTTGTAGGAAGCGTGTTTAGTGCACACACTGAGGAGTAGGCCTTTATTTTGCATATTTGTAAAATGGCAAATGACACTACCCTCGGCTCCGAAACGTCTCGCGTTCCCTGTCACACAAAGTAAAAGACAAAATTCTCGCAGTTTGCCCGCCTTCTTTATTGCCCATCTTTCCACTTTATAAGGCCAATGGGGCTTCAGTTGTTTTTGTTTTGTTTTGTTTTTTCCTGTTTGTTTCGCGGTGTATCTCCAGTGCCTGGAATCAATAAACATTTGTTGAAAAAATGAATTATGTAATCAGTTTTGAGACTCAAGTAAAGCACCAATGTAAAATACCTTCAATAATGCTTAAGTGGCAAATAAATGTGAGTCAAAAGCTAAAAATTTTCATCTGTGCCTCTCCAGACATTCAAGTTAGTCTCTTTTTCCCCAAGGCATTTTGCAGCTGCTGAGCAGGAAGCAAAATAATTTCAGTTTTCCTTCAGATAAGTAAAGGAAAAATGGACGAAGTTGGCAGATGAGGTGATCACTGGCAGCTCCTAAAACAGCAGTTTGGATCATTTGTGCCTATCACTCAATTTCTGAGAAACAAAAGCTGGACAGCTCCTATGATACGAGCTTTGTGTATTAAAGCCTGTAAATGTAGAGGTAAAAAAAAAGCTCAGGTGGGATCTGAGGGAGAGTATTCTTTAGGTTACAGGGAGTTTTTAAAAAATGATCTTCAAATAATAGGTCTAGTCATCTAGACTCAAGCTCTTGCTGGACGTCTTTTCCCCATGTAGCCAACTTTTCTTTTACAATTTAAATTTTTTATTGTTGTTTGACATAATTGATTCAAAATTGTCTTCAGAGTCTTTTGCATCTCCATTAGAGTTGAGGAAATATAGTTGGAATTATCTAAAAAATATTCAACAATGATTGGAACAGCCAAAGTTTTCTTACTAAGGTGCAACAAGCACGTATTTTTAGAATTCTGAAACTAAAAAAAAAAAAGAAAGGATTGTCTTGGTTACTTTTCTCTCGTTGCTGATACAAAATACCTAACAACCAAAATGAGGGAAGGAAAGGTGTATTTAGCTTACAATTGTTTGGAGATTGCAGTCCATACTCAGCTGGTTCCTAAGGCAGGGTGGCGTGGCTGAGGTTTAATTATTGATGGTTGCCAAAAGAGAGAAAGGGAAAAAGGAAAAATCATTCCTCCTTCCTTCCCTTATATTGTGTGCTGGTTACCAGCCCCTGGTTGGGTGCAGCACTCATGCTGCCAATCCCAGCTAGACAACCAAGCAATCACAAACTCTAGACTCAAGGGCCTCCATGACTACATGAGGTTTTAGGGGGACATTTAAACACAAACGATAACAAGGATGTAGCTGAGCCTGGTAACACGTGCTTGTAATCCCAGTTACCCAAGAGCTGAGAGGCAGAAGGATCAAATATTCAAATTTGATCGGCAATTTACCAAGATTTTGTATTAAAAGATTAATGAAATAAAATAAATGGGGCTGTAGTTCAGTGGTACAGCACTTGCCTAGCCTATGTGAGGCCGTGGGTTTGATCCCCAAGACTGCAAAAGGTTAAAATTAAAAAATAAAAGTATCCATCTATGTATGTATGCTCAAAAAGATTGTACTCCCCCAGAAACAATAAATGGTTTTATTCCAATATCAAGCATGTTCCAAAAGATAGACATTTTTTTATTCTAAAAGCAGAGAAACAAGCTAAACTTAGGAGTTAGCATATCAAAAAAAAATTGTTGGCATGTGCAAGGTTGCGAGTTCAATACCCGGCACCCCACCCCAAAAAGATCATTTCTCTGTTAGTAGCAATGCACATTTTTGTTTTCAGGTGTGTCAAGGAATACACAGTGTAATACTTTCAAAATTGTAGCATACCTATAAATGTTAGTATGGAAAAAACAGTGACTGCAAAATTTGTCTTCACTAGAAATTATATTATTATCTAGCTGATAAATTTAACATTTTATTAGCATATAATAATGTTTTCACAGCATTTTGTCATGGTTATTAAGTTCTAGATTCTGAAGTCAAAAATCCCTAAGTATGATTCTCAGCTCTGTTGGTTACTACCTGAGTAACTCTTATCAAATTTCTTAATCTCAATGATCTTCACTAATCATTATTCTGTACCTCTCCAAATCTTTAAAAGAAGATAAAAGTGTCATCCTCATCAGGTAGTTATGAGGCTAAATGAAATAGTTCAGGTAAAGCACAATGCCCAGCACACCGTAGGTTTTGAGTAAGTGTTTACATTTTATTATTATTATTATTGTTATTATTATTGGTGCTGGGGATTAAAGCCAGAGACAAGTGTTTTAAAAGAGAGAAGTTAGGGCCAGGCGTGGTGGCTCACGCCTTTAATCCCAGCACTCGGGAGGCTGAGACAGGAGGATCGTTGTGAGTTCGAGACCAGCCTGGGCTACAAAGTGAGCTCAAGGCCAGCCTGAGCGGCATAGTGAGACCCTGTCTCAAAAAAACAGGGCTGGGGACCTAGCTCAGCGGTCTAAGCGTCTGACCGGCAAGCGCAAGGTTGTGAGTTCAATCCCCAGTGCCACAAAAAAACAAAACAAAACAAAGACAGAAGTTAGTAAAATAGAACAGTTTGATGGTCATTACATACACTCTTTCATTAACTTCTAAACAGATTTAATTATTGGTGAGTTTTGTTCCTGATGTTCTAACTTCCAGTTGAAAATTAGAAAACCTGTGTTTTTAGCCTTTGTTATGAATCTTTTAGAAAATTTATTTTTAATGAGCCATGTATTCATAGAATATAAGAAAATGTGTTGTTATGGTTGATACACTGTGTCAACTTGAGCAGTTTAGAAGTTTAACTGAGAGACTCAGCAGGGAGCAGGGTTCTTACTTTGTAAATATCCTCATCCTGTGCAAAGGAAGGCAAGACATTTTGTGAGTGTTAGACCCATCCTAGATGGGGGGTGTTATACTCACCCTGAAGGGGGAGGTGGCCTGTGTACAATATAAGGAAGGAGAAAAGGCTTGTTTTCCCTCTTTTGCTCTGGCTGCTGCCTTGAAGTGTTACCACAGTGCCGTGCCACCCTGCCTTGGAGCCAGCTGATTATGGACTGAAATCTCCAGAATCTGTAAGCTAAATAAACCTTTTGTTGCTTCACTTTGGGTGTCAGGTGTTTTGTCCCTGCAATGAGAAAAAAGTAACCAAGACAGAATTTGGTACTAGGAGTGGGGTCATTGCTGTGACCATACCTGACCATGCAGTTCAAGAGCCTTTGGGAATGGCTTGTGGGAAGAGTTTGGAAAGGTTCAGAGATGTCACCTGAATGCATAGAGCTGGAAGAGCTTAGGCTGTTGTGTAGGGGAGACTCTGGTCAGAGCTCAGGAGACCAAAAGACTGACAGAAAGCCTGCTGGTAAAGACCATGTTCAGGAGGTTTCTGCTGGGAAGAAGGACTGCATTGGCTGTTGTACTCCACACTATGTGTGTTACAGCTTGACAGAAAGTTTGTCTGCACTTTGCCCATGTCCAGAGACTTTGCCTGAGACTAAGGTTAAGGACAGTGGGCTAATTAATCTGGCAGAAGAAATTTCAAGGCTGTTGAATGTTGAGGTCATGGCATGGCTATTGTTAGGGGCTTTTAGCCAGATTTATGTTGTAAATCAAGAGCAAAGAGCCTGGCAAGATGATTTAAAATGTTGTGAGTTTGGCCAGAAAGGAAGCTCCAGTGAAGCTGTGGACTATAAAGATAGAGCAGAGACCTCAATTGCTGAGAAAGAACTGAAAAATAGAAAAGATGGCCTGAAGGCATTGCAAAAAGCAGCAAGTCTTAAACCTTTGCAGCTTCCAAACTGCAAAAGTGAAAGACTTTGCTTTGAGGAGAAAGCCTCAGAGCACCATGTTCCAAAATGGCAGTGGAGGCCCCAAGAGGTTCTGAAATGGTGACAGCATAGGGAATTTGTTCCTCACAATCAGGTTCAGGGTACTCAGTGATCCAGGCACTCGACCCCTACAGCCAAGAGAAAGGAAAGCCAGGCTCCTGCTCCAGCTAGCAGCAGACCTCAGTATCATCCACATCGTGCTAGTTTCAAGTGCATACAGGATGCACAAGTTCTGAGGGTGAAAAGGCTTCCACCCTGATTTCAGAAGACCTGGGAGGCCAAGCAGTGTGCCCCTGAGAGGGTAATGCATGAAGCTGTGAGTGTGAAGCCAAAGGTGCATTGGAGACCCCAGAAGTTTGGAAAAGTCAGGAATGTGGATCATCTAAGGAAACTTGCAATGAGGGAGCAAACCCAGCCCAAGAGAGAAGTGGTGGGAGCTAAAACCACCAGAAATGCCATAGGGGTGGAACCACACAAGCCCTATGGAGCTTACAATTTGCCACAGTTTCCTTCAGATGCTGGACAAGCAACTATAGTACTTAACATTTGCCCTACTGGATTTTGGATTTGCTTTGGTTCCAATGCATTATATTCCCCTATTTGTAACTTTTGGAATGGTAAAGTCTATCCTGTGCCTTCGCATGTTGGAAATGTTTTACTTTCTTTTCATTTGTACAGGGGCTTACAGCTAAGGTTTGCCTTCCATCTCAGAGGAGATTCAGGACTTGAACTTTTCAGCAATGTTGAAACTGTTACTACTTTAGCAAGTCTTGCAGATGGACTAAATGCCTTTTGCATAAAGGGATATACATAAGTCTTTGGGGTGCCAAGAACAGAATGTTATGATTCTAATGTAATATAATGTTGATAGACTTAATAGTGGTTCTTAAGGATTGTTAAGCTGTGTTATAATGTTCAAGTTGCAAAATGGTAAGAATTAGTATGTCTTGGTATTTGGAGGCTGCTTTAAAGATATATGTATGGGTTGCCAAGTTAACAAGGGGTGGATTGTTATAGTTGTTACATTGTGTCAGCATGAGCAGTTTACAAGTTTAACTGAGAGACTCAGCAGGGAGCCAGGGTTCTTACTTTGTAAATATCCTCATCCTGTACAAAGGAGGGCAAGGACATTTTGTGAGTTTTAGACCCATCCTGAAGGGAGGGGTGGCCTGTGTACAATATAAGGGAGAAGAAGAGGTTTTCCCCCCCACCTTTTGCTCTGGCTGCTCCCTTGAAGTGTTGCCCCAGTGCCATGCCACCCTGCCTTGGAACCAGCTGATTATGGACTGAAATCTCCAGAATCTGTAAGCTAAATAAACCTTTCGTTGCTTCACTTTGGGTGCCAGGCGTTTTGTCCCAGCAACAAGAAAAAAGTAACCAACACATGTCTAATGTCATTGTGAAATATCTACCTCTGTTTAATGATGAAATAGAAATATTACTTTACCTACTTTTCTAATTGTTCAGCTCCTTAGTTGTTAGCAAAATTCAATCTCCTCTTAAATTTTTCTTATCCTTAGATATTAGTGTTTCCCACAGTTCTGTTTTCTGCTCTTTTCAATTTATTCTGAATGATCTTTTGCATATAAATGACTTCAGTTACTACCAGTCTATTTATATTACCCTATATAATCCCCATGTTGACAAAAACCTATAAAAAGTCCAGATTAACAGAAATATAACACAGACACCACTTGGGTTTACCTATGTAAGGGAAACAAAAAGAATTAGTTGCGTTTTAAGCTAAGATGAAAGTATATGTTCTAAACCTTCCCAGTACCCCTTCTGGAATACAAAAGGTCAGGTCTTCTAAAACTTAACTTTTTTTTGCAGTATTAGGCTTATGTTATGGTTGATACATTGTGTCAATTTAAGCAGTTTAGAAGTTTAACTGAGAGACTCAGCAGGGAGCCAGGGTTCTTACTTTGTAAATATGCTTGTCCTGTGCAAAGGAGGGCAAGGAGATTTTGTGAGTGCTACACCCACCCTGTGGTGGGGGCTGCGGGATGGCCTGTGTACAATATAAGGGAGGAGAGAGGCTTACTTTCACTCCTTTTGCTCTGGCTGTTGCCTTGAAGTGTTGCCCATTGCCATGCCACCCTGCCTCGGAGCCAACTGATTATGGACTGAAACTTCCACAATGAGCTAAATAAACCTTTCCTTCCCTAATTTTGGGCATCAGGTATTTTGTCTCAGCAATGAGAGAAAAGTAACCCAGACAGCTTATATACATAAGACTGTCTTATACACATAGCCCTCTGTAGGCCCTACTTCACGTAGGCAGGCTAACTTACCAATCTCAGTTATGTATTGTACAGTATGATAGGTACTGTACAGTATGGATAGCTACACTACAGTATTTAAACCCGAATAAATTTTTTTCAACTTCCCTAGGCTAATACAGCATCACCCAAGTACATTCTTGAATTTAGCACTGTAGTGTTACCTACCTGTCTGTGAAAGTCTCGGTGGCAAGCCTTTCTACATAAACTTGTAATTCCTGAGCACTTTTCTAAGATGCAGACATGAACATTCAACTGCCCGTGTACATCTTGACCCAAAAGTCTCACCGGTAGCTCATATTCCTCTTTGAAAAAGAGTTTATCCTCTTCAAACGCTGCCTTGCTTAAAGAAAGGCATCACCACCATCTATTGCCTAAATCAGTAAACTAACAAACTCACTCTCCCTGCTCCATCTGCTGCATCTAAGATGAACCAAACTGTTGATTTGTCCTTCTTTGTAACTTTCTAATTCATCTGCTTTTCTCCATTCACATTAACTTACTCCTGTCTTCTGCTACTTCGTGGTCTCTGCTGCTTTTCTTTTTTCTCTATTTAACTTTTGCCTTTCTACCCTACCAATTATGTAGTTTCTCTTAATATATCACACTAAGATATCGAAAGAGAAAGAACCTGAGCAGCATATCCATATAAATGCACTGTTCCTGGGGCTACATCATCGTAGGTCAGCTGCCACTAGAGTAGGGCATATCAATGGTCCAAGCAGCTTCCATTAGGTGCTTTATTTACATGGTCAATTTGATTTCATGTGGTATAAATATGGACATCTAGGATGATCAAAATGTACTGTAGATCTGTTTGTTGTACGAATTAATGAAAAAGTCTGTTTGCAATTATTAAATGTTTTCTTACACACTTTTGACTAGTAATCACATTTTAAATATTTATAATTAAATTTTTTATGTTTGCAGATTAAAATAGCATTATTTTAAAATGTATCTTTAATCTTACTGTATTATGTTTTCCTGCCAGACATGGTCACACATGTGAGTAATCCCAGCACTCAAGAGGCTGAGGCAGGAGGACTGCTATGAGTTTGAGGCCACCAGGGCTGCATAGTAAAACCCTGTCTCAAAAAGACAAAAACAAATTTTTTAAAAAAATATGTTTTACTTTATCATCATTAATTCTCTATTTCTGAATTACAGTTCCTGAAATTAACACATTTTTATAGTTTTCTTTGTCAAAGAATTTTACTTAGTCTGGGAACAGTTACTATTTAATGTCAATTAGTAAATGCTATCTATGTAGTTCTTCTTCTTCTTTTTTTTTTTTTTTTTTAGGTAACAAGATTCAAATTCACAACCTTACACTTGCCAGGCAGGTGCTGGGCCACTGAGCTTAAAACATATTCTCAAAGCTTTAATTTTCAGAATTAAAAATTGTAATTCACAACTGGTCTAAATTAAATATTTTTTTACTTTAAAAACAAATAAAGAACAAAAACGATGATACAGAATTTCAAAACAAAATAATAGGAGATTAGCACTGGTTAATATATTGTGTATCATTATCTTCAAAGTAGTTGTTCAGATTACAAGATACAGGCACGAAAATAATGGAAAAATGAAAGCAAAAACTATTTTTTTGATGAACTAACAGAGATTAGTAGTATAGTTATTCATCTTGTATATACAGACATGTAATCTTTTCTTTCTTTTCTCCTTTCCCTTATTGCAATTGTTCTTCTTTTTAAGCAGTTTCTTTCTCTTTCACTTTCACAATATCTATTATACATTTTGGATCTTACTTACTGCCTTGGTTACTTTTTCTTAGTTGCTGAGACAAACACCTGACACCAAAGTGAAGCAAAGAAAGGTTTATTTAGCTTACAGTTTTTGGTGGTTTCAGTCCATAATCAGTTGGCTCCAAGGCAGAGTGGCATGGCACTGGGGCAACACTTCAAGGCAGCAGCCAGAGCAAAAGAGCCAAAACGCGAGCCTCTTCTCTACCCTTATACTGTACACAGGCCACACCTCCCCCACCTTCAGGGAGGGTGTAACCTTCACAAAATGTCCTTGCCCTCCTTTGCACAGGATGAGGATATTCACAAAGTAAGAACCTTGGCTCCCTGCTGAGTCTCTCAGTTAAACTTCTAAACTGCTCAAGTTGACACAATGTATTTACCATAAGACTTACTCTTTCAGTCTTTTACACTAGGGAGACAATACAATGTTTACACATGCCAGTCTGAATTATTTCACTTATGAGTATGGACTCAAGTTGCATCAATTCACTTAGGAAAGCATTAAGTTTATCCTTCTTTATGACTCAGTGTCACTCCATTGTATAAAAATACCACATCATTTTTATCCATTCCGTGGTTGATGGGCATTTGGGTTGTTTCCAAGATTTGGCTACTACAAATTGTGCTGCTATAAACATGGGTGCGCATATATCACTGTGGTATGATGTTTTCAATTCTTCTGGGAAAATAGCCAGAAAAGGAATAGTTGAATTAAATCCAACAATCCTAGTTTTTTGGACTTGCAATCCTAGTTTTTTGAGGAATCGCCACACTGATTTCTACAGTGGTTGTACTAGTAGTCTACACTCCCACCAACAGTGTAGAAGGGTTCCTTTTTCCCTGCAATGCCACCAGCACTTGTTATCTTGTGATTTCTTGTTGATAGCCGTTCTTTCTGGAGTGAGATGGAATCTCAATGTTTTCATTTGTGTTTCTCAAATGACCAGTGATGTTCAACATTTCTTCAAATATTTATTTGCCATTTGTATTTCTTCATGTGAGAAATGCATGTTCATCTCAGATGCCCATTTTTGAATTGGATCTTTGAATTTGGGGGGCTTGATTTTTTCAATTCTTTATATGTTTGTCTTGGTTACTTTTCTTCATTGCTGAGACAAACACCTGACACCCAAAGTTAGGGAAGAAAAGGTTTATTTAGCTTAAAATTTCAGGAGATTGCAGTCCATAATCAGCTGGCTCCAAGGCAGGGTGGCATAGCACTTGGGCAACACTCCAAGGCAGCAGCCAGAGCAAAAGAGAAAAACAAGCCTCTACCCTACACAGGCCACCTCCCCCTTCAGGGTGGGTGTAACACTTACAAAATCTCCTTGCCCTCCTTTGCACAGGATGAGGATATTTACAAAGTAAGAACCCTGGCTCTCTGCTGAGTCTCTCAGTTAAACTTCTAAACTTCTCAAGTTGACACAATGTACCAACCATAAGAATGTTCTAGACAGAAGCCCTTTGTCTGAGGGACAATTGGTTAAAATTTTTCCCATTCTGTGGGCTTTCTTTTCACTCTGCTGGTGATTTCTTTTGATGTGCAAAAGCTTTTTAATAAGATGAGATCCCAGTTGTTCATTCTTTGAAGTACTTCAGTGAAGTTTGTGTTTTGTGAACTCTTTGCCTATCCCTAAGTCTTCAAGATTTCTACATACCTTGTCTTCTAGTAGATTTAATATTTATGTTTTAATATTTAGATCTTGGATTCATTTTGACTTTAGTTTAGTGCATGGTGACAGACACATGTCTAGTTTTAGTCTTTGGCATATGGAAAGCCAATTTTTCCAGCAGCATTTAGTAAAGAGGCTTTCTTTCTTTCTTTCTTTGGTACCAGGGATCGAACTCATGACCTCGTGCTTACCAGGCAAGTGCTTGAGCCACTGGGCTAAATCCCTGGCCCAAGAGGCTATCTTTCTCCTAGTGAACATATTTGACTTTTATCAAAGATAAGGTGGCTGAGTGTGTTTGTAGTTGTGTCTGCATCTTCCAATCTGTTCCACTGATTCTCAGGTCTATTTCTTACTTACTTTCTTTCTTTCTTTCTTTTTTTTTTTTTTTTTGCCAGTAGCATGCTGACTTTATCACAATAGCTTTGGAGTGTATTTCAAGTCTGGAATTGTGATGCCTTCTGCCTTACCTTTGTTGCCCAGAATTACTTTTGCTATTCTAGTTCTCTTCTGTTTCCAAATGAATTTTAGGAATCTTTTCTCTAGTTATGTAAAGTATGCTAATGGTATTTTGATCAGAATTGCATTAAATCTGTATTACAGTTTTGGGAGTATAACCATTTTCACAATATTGGTTTTTCATATCCAAAAGCAAAGGATATCTTTCTATTTTCCAATATTCTCTTCAATCTCCTTTTTTAGAATACTGTAATTTTCAATATACAGATCTTTTACATGCTTTGTTAGATTGATTCCTAAGTATTTCACTTTTTTGGATGCTATTGTGAAAGTTGTTATTTCCATAATTTCCCTCTCAGTGAGTTTGTTGTTTGCGTACAAGAATGCCGTTGGTTTTTCAGTATTTACTTTTTATCAAACTTCACTGCTGAATTAGCTTATTAACTCTAGTAATCTTTCAGTGGAGTTTTTGGGGTCTTCCATGTGTAGTATCATATCATATGCAAATAATGATAGTTTAGCTTCTTCCTTTCCTATACTTAGTACTTTTATTTCTCTCACTGTCTAATTGCTCTGGCTAGTGTTCCCAGAACTATATTGAAAGGAGTGATGATAGTGGACATCCTTGTCTTGTTCCTGATTTTAGTGAAAACTTTCAGTTTTTGTACATTTAGTATGATGTTAGCTGTTTTTATCAGATTGAGGCTTTTATCAGATTGAGGTAGAGACCATTTATTCTGATTTTCTGTATAGTTTTTATGGCTTTTATCAGATTGAGGTAGAGACCATTTATTCTGATTTTCTGTATAGTTTTTATCATGAATGAGTGCTGGACTTTATCAAAAAGCTTTTTCTGCATCTATTGAGATATCATGTGATTTTTGTCTTTGGCTTTGTTGGTACAATGTATTATGTTTATTGATTTTCATATGTTGAACTATCCCTGCATTCCTGAGATGAATCCTACTTGGTCATGGTGTATAGTCTTCTTGATGATTTGCTGTATTCTGTTTGCTAGTATTTTATTGAGAATTTTTGCATGTATGTTCATTAAGAAGATTGGCCTGTAGTTCTCCTTTTTGGTTGGGTCTTTCTCTGGTTTTGGTATCAGAGTAATACTTGCCTCCAGGAATGAGTTAGGGAGAACTGCTTCCCTTTCAATTTCATTAAGGAATTTGAGGCATATTGGTGTTCAATGTTCTCTAAATATCTTGTAGAATTCATCCATGAATCCATCAGGACCTGAGCTTTTCTTCATTGATAAGTATTTAATTACATTTTCAATTTCAGTAATTGATATTGGGTTATTCAGAATTTTTATATCTTCCTGAATCAGCTTTGGTAATTCATACATTCCTAGGAACCTGTCCATTTCTTCTGTGTTTTCCAGGTTATGTGAGTAAAGTTTTTAAAAATAGATGTTAATGATTTTCTGAATTTCGAAAGGATCTGTAGTAACTTCACCCTTTTCATTACTTATTGCATGAATTTGAGTTCTTTCTTTCTTTCTTTCTTTCTTTCTTTCTTTCTTTCTTCCTTTCTTTCTTTCTTTTTGTAAGTTTGACTAGGGCTTTAGCAATTTTGTTTATTCTTTCCAAGAACCAGCTCTTTGATTCATTACTTCTTTGTATTGTTTTCTTAGTCTCAATTGCATTAATTTCTGCTCTGATCTTTATAATTTCCTCCCTTCTATGAACTTCGGTTTTGAGTTGCTCTTTTTCTAGAAGCTTAAAGTGCAGCATTGTTATTTGTGTTAATTCTGTTTTCCTAATGTGAGAATTCAGTGCTATATATTTCACCCTTAGAACTGCTTTCATTGCATACCACAGGTTCTGGTATGTTGTATCTGTATTTTCATTTGATTATAGATATTTTTTAACATCTTCTTTGATTTTATCTGTGACCCATTGGTTGTTCAGGATGGTATTATTTAATTTCCATGTGTTTATGTAGTTTTTGCAGCTTCTTTTGCCATTAATTCCCAATTTTAGTGTACCATGGTCAGATAACATGCATGGGATAATTTCAGTTCCTTTGAATTTACTTAAGCATGTTCTATGGGCTAGTATATGGTCTATTTTGGAGAACATCCCGTGTGCAGCTGACAAGAATGTATATTCTGATTTTGTTGGGTGAAACACTCTTTAAACAACTATTAAGTCCATTTGTTCACTAGTTTGACTCAGTTATGTTATTTCTTTGGTGACTTTTTGTTTAGTTGATCTCTTTGTGACAATGGGGTATTAAGGTCTCCCGTTATAACTGTATTATTGCTTATATGTTTTTCCATGTCTCTTAATATTTGTCTTATATAGTTACATGTTTCTGTATTTGATGCATATGTATTTATCATTGTTATATCTTCCTCTTGAATTTTCCCCATCACAAGTGTATAATGACCTTCTTTATCTATTTTGATCATTTTTGGTTTGAAGTTCACATTGTCTGCAAACAGAATAGCTACCCTGCTTTTTTCTGGGCTCCTGTTCCATGGAATATTTTTTTCCATTCTTTGACTTTCAGTCTATCAGTTTCTTTTTGAGTTAAATGTGTTTCTTGTATACAGCATATTGTTGGATGTTGTTCTTGATCCATTCTGCCAATCTTTCCTTTAATTGGTGAATTGAGGCCATATTTACATTGATGGTTATAACTGATATATATTAGCTTATCTTTGTTATGTTATTTTCCTGTTGCTGGTTCCTTGCTTTTTCCCTTTGTTTAATTGCTTGCCCTTCCTGGTGGTTTCATTCTGTTGTTGTTCTGGGAATTGTGATCACTTTTATCTCTATCTAGAATATCTTTCAGTACTCTTTCTAGGGTTGGTTTGATAGTCATGAATTTCAATTGTTCTTTGTCAGCTGGGGGGAGGCCTCACTGTTGCTCTTACCAGCCTACCAAAGTTCTCCAGGTTGGGGGGAGGACTCACCCACAGCCTCACCTGCCCACTGAAGTCCTCTGAGTGGGAGGAAGGGTCAGCGAGACTTCTGCCTACCCACTGAGGTCCTCTGGTTGCCTGTGGGACTCAACTGTGCTCTCACCTGCCTGCTGCAGACCTCTGGGTGGGGGGATAGGTTGCTGAGGCTCCCTCTGGCCCATCAAAGTCCTCCAGTGGAGGGAGGGGTCACCAATGCTCCAGCTGGCCCACTGAGGTTCCGCAGATGGGGGAGGGGTGACTGAAGCTCCCGCTGACTGCTGAGGTCCTCTGGGTGTGGGTAAGGGTGGGCAATGCTCCTGCTGGTTGCTGAGGTCCTCCAGGTGTATGGGAGGCTGACTTAAATACTAATGGAAGAACACAAGTGATTTCTTTAGAGGATAAAGAAATAATTGCAAAAGACAAATTATGATTAAAGAACCTATAATTTAGTATTCAAAACACTATTTCCCTAGAAAAAAGACTAAGTTTCTTATGTGCTTCTTAGGTAACTCTCAAAAGCTTTTAAGACATTTTTATTCTTTTTTGTAATAGCTTTAAAAACATAAAAATGATTTGTACATGTGGAACAGTACATCAAAAATTGGTCCCTGTTGTGTGGAATGGCAGTAGCAATGAAGAATGAAGAACCAAGTTTTTGACAAGGCCATCATCTTTAATATAAAACTTGTTTTAATTTTTTATTACTGAATTCATTTTGCGAGTCATCTATTAGAGTGCAAATAATGCAAAAATGCATCTGCTATAAAAATGCAAAGGCAGCAGTCACCCTGATACATGTCCCTCACTCCTGGCTGCTCACTGAATGTTTTAACTAGCAGAGCCAAGGGGCAATGTACAGATTTGCAAAGTTCTTTCTGTATCACAGAGGTAGAAATGGAAGTAGAGTACTCCACAGTAGTATTTTCAGAGCCCAGAAGATTAGACTGTTTTCTTCTGTAGTTGTAATGAATCTTCTGGAAATACTTAATATTAACAACAAATGTTTGTGAAAGTGTTTCTTTTGATAATTGCCATCTTTATACCACCTTACAAGTTTATGTTTTATTCCCTCAGCTTGCTTTCAGCCCTTTTCCTGAGATGAAGACTACACTGTCCAGACATCCTCAGCTCCTTTAAATCTTCTCTTTCATTTTCAAGTCACACACTGGAAACCCCATTAATGGGGCACCAAGACAGACTTATTCATAGCCATCATTCTGAACTACTTTCTGGACTTGTTGGTCTGTCCTTTGGCTCCAGTCTTACTGGCTGTATTAAGGGGTTTCCTGGAAGCAGATCCTAAGGAGAGATTTATGTATGAATAACTTAAAGGACATGTTCTTTTTTTTTAAGAGAAAAAAGAAAAAACAGAAAAATCAAGAAGCAAACAAACCTAAAAAACAACAACAACAAAAGTACAATGCCAACAACAACAGCAAAAACACCAACAATAGCTATAGAGGTTTTCAAAAGAAGATGACAGGAATTTAACAATGGTTGTTATACTGCATATTGTTACCTTCAAAATAGTTGCTCAGGTTACCAGATACAGAATAAAACAAACATCAGATTTCAAAAACATTAGATTTCAAAAACAAGACAGAAGGAAATGTCCTACGGTTGCCACAAAGCACACTGCCATCCTCCAAATAGATACCTAGACCACCAGCCCTAGGCTTGTAAAGTCAATCAAACAATCTAAGCATCAAACTATTCCTTTCACTTCAGTTGCTATCATCTCACACAGAGTTTCTCTGAATCAGCCAGTTGCTTGGGGACGGGAGATGCTCTTCTGGTTTTCCAGCCCACACACCGCCTGGCTAACAGGAACATGTGGTTCGGCTTCTTGCTGAGTCTCTTTCTGCTCCCCATGGCAGACCCTGGCTCATGGGAAGGCATGGTTTGGCTTCTTGCTGAGTCTCTTCCTGCTCTTCATGGTGAACCCTCCAGGACACATGCTTAAGAGATACCAATAGAAGACTGGGGAAGAGAGGCAAGGGAGGAGGGGAATTTTAGAGAACTCTCTAGGTCAGGGAGCAGTCTCACACAAATCAACCTTTGACTAAGGGCTCTCCTTGGCCCTCTGGCACTATGTATACATGGGGCAAAGAAATTTAAGAATCTCAAGGATGGTCCTTTTTCAGAAAACACACTGAAAGAAGGGAATAGAGAAAGCCAGAATGGAGTACACAGCAATGATAAGAGGCACAGGGATCTGGGCAGAATGCCCATTCCATTGATCTTACTGAGCCACTTGCAGTCATTGGAGTGAAGGCCTGTCACTAGCCTCTTGTCAGTCAGCTCACCCCTGACACTCTTTTGCCTGGCTTCTACCACTGGAATGGTACTCAACAGACACAATCTAGTGCAGTGCTTCTCAAATGGGGACAGTTTTATCCACTCCCATTTCCCCACTGTCTGTGCACAAGGGCATTTGACAATGTCTGGAGGCATTTCTGATTGTCACAACTTTAGGAGTAGAAGCTGGAGTGTCTATGGCTAATGCTAACATCTTGGGATTAACAGGACAGTCTCTCCTCTTCCCGGCAAAGGATTATGCGATCCAAAGTGTCAATAGTGCCAAGCTGGGAAACTTTGTCAAGGCTCGGTTCTGATAGTTAAATAACTGCCTTGTTCTGTGTTTGAATCCCAAGCTTGTAACCTATCTACACTGCAGTTCTCTAGGATTATCCTGATTAACCCCAGACTGGGAGTCTGCTCTTTCACCCCAGACCTGTCATGTCTACCTACCTGGATCTCAGAATATTGCCTATATTCAGGTTCTCTGTTTGTAGGAGTTTTATTTGCCCTGAATTCCTGAACAATCACATCTTATGGCTGAATCTTCTTGAAGTTTAATGATATATTTTGAATATTTATGTTATTTGTTGTTTTTAAATCTGTTCTTAGATATCAAGTGCCGCCTTTCTGTCCAGGTTTCTTCTTGTGGCCTCGGTTTAATCTATTTTCCTCCAGCCTTTTCTCCCCAGTTCTTAGTCTGCTGCTCTTTCACCAAATGGGCATATGTAGTTTCATATTCCCATTCTTCCTGTTAGCCTGTATCATTGCAGTTAATGTGTCTATTTCCCATTGCTTGACTAAATAATTTAACAGGTGCTGTCGAATGAAAAGACATGGCACATGAAGTGAGTCATTAAGGTCAGAAATCATGTTGGCTTAACTCAATATTTTCTCACTGGAAAAATTCGGAGAGGAACAGTCTAAGCAAAGTAGCATTCACAATGGGTTTGCCTTGTAATTCCTCCATAAAGTGTGAAGCAAGATAACAGTCACCATTAATGGAGTGACTCTGGAAACTCTCTACTAAATGTGTTTGTTATCTCATTTAACTGAATCATCATCTAAAATCCTGGGGACTAAGAATTACTATTTTTGTTTCATAAATGATGAAAATACAGGCTCAAAGAGATTAATTCACTTGCTAAAAGTCTTCTAATTAGGGTTGTGGAGCTGAAGATGGTGGAACAGTAAGCAGCAGAGTAAACAGTCTCTCTGAGAGAAACAGTTCAGATGCTGGAATATAACCTCACGGAGAGGACAAGAAGGAAGGAAGTGGGTCCCCTGGACCCCAGAAGAATCTAAAATATGAATTGAAGCCCACAAAGAGAATAAAAAGAATTTAAATGAAGAAGAAGGTGGTGGCTGGCAGCACCTCAGCCTGGAGCTGGATTCACCCTGCCAGAAGACCTGCTGAGCCCGGAGACGCACGGTCGTGGTTGCGGTCATAGTTGCAGCTGCAGTTGACCCCAGAGGTCTCTGCGGAGAGGTGCGTGGGTGAAGGAGGGTGGCAGACGTGGAGATCTGCCCTGGCTGCTGGTGAGTGCTTGGAATTCCACCTCACCCCACCACGGGAGAGAGTGATCGGCTGGCGGCATTTTGGAGTCGGGCGGGTTACACCTGGGGCCAAGACTGCTGACCCCTGCTGGCATCAGTGCCAGGTTGTGGGTGGACCCTCGGAAGCTGATTGGTTGGAGGTCCGCTCCTGTGTGCGTTTCAGGCAATACTGCCTCAGTTCCCAAACAGCTTAGATTCACAGGGCCTGACCAGGTCTGCTCCCATGCAA
>RJWT010015170.1:0-20606 GCA_004365215.1 Cuniculus paca
CACACTACATAATTGAAAGAACTAAAAGTAGACAATTCCTACCTGATTAGCTGTTAAGGCATCAGTAACAATTGATGGTAACAATAAAACAGGAAAAAAGCACTGCACCTAAAGTCACCATTTGAAGATGTGACACACATTTAACCTATGTTACACATAAACGGTTCTGAATATTATATTAAGAAAAGTGAAGCAACTTACAGGTCACTTCACCACTAGATGGTTTTAAACTTCCCCTGTTAACAAACATAACCTGTGGCAAATGTTTGTACTACTTAGAAAACATGATTTCACTTCCAACAAAGTCGTTCAGCTGTAGGAAGTCATACTTTTGACCTGCAAGTCTAAGAAAAGAATCACAGTAACAGCAATGCAGATTTTTTTTTCTTCTTCTGTTTCAAACTAATGGGCTTATTTTCTTTTACCTTCCCTCACCTTCCTTTGTTCTTTCTGTTCAGACATATGACAAATTACCTAATCCTGCTCAACTCAGTGCCACAAACCTGATTCCAATCACATTAGTAAAATGAAAGAATGGTGACTGGGTCAATGTTAATCCCACTAGTGACATGCATTATCCTCTGACAGGTAACACGGGGAAACAGAAACGCTGCCATCTAACTGGGAAGCTTCCCTGAAATGTGAACAAAAATCTCAACCTGCTTTGCACAGCCACATTCCTGCTGCTGGAGTGTCATCTCACAGACCCGGATCGATGCCCCCGTTTCCTTAATTAATGACCACCCCACCAAGGGAGAGGGAGCGGATATTATCTCGGTCTTTGTAAAACTTTTCTGCAAACACTGGAGATCTCTTGGGCATTCACAGGGATATAACAAGTCTTTATTCTGAATAATGTACTCATTTGTAAGCTTTATTTGCTCAACTGACCTATGAATGGATGTTAAAGTTATCATTTTACTCTTTAATGAAACATTTCTAATACCGCTTCTGCAGCAACCATTTATTGTGCACCTACTATGTACACAAGACAGGGATAGGCCTTGAAAAAGGTCTAAGTCAGGCTCTGTTTGAGAGACTCTGTAATTCAATGAGAAAGACCATATTCATAAAAATTGGGAACAATTTCCCTGAACAGGGGCAGCGGAATGACATTCCTCAATAACCTTTCTCCCTACATCTTGAACAGATCTCTTTATTTGGAAATTATGCTTAGTAGCCCTAGAACTGGGACTCCGAAAATCACATCTCTGTCTAGCCAGCTGCTCCCTATAGAGCTCTGTTGATCAGGGTGCAAGAGGAAGGTTGCAAGTCTTCCAAGGAAGAAGAGATTTCATCCTTGTTCCTGTTCCCTTTTGGCTTCCTCCTGCCAACAACCTTCTAGCAATGATTCTTCAGTCCAGCAGCAACACTTTTTTTATAGCAAGACTTGATTCCAGTTATGGTTCCCCAACATTAACAGAACCTCCTTATGGTGCCCCTAGATAGGAGCCTAGCCAGCTACAGGCACCCGACCACTGCAGACATTCAACAGCTAGCCTCGGAATCTGACTGCCACAACCCGAGCCTAGGTTCCACCACTTAAGAGTTGGGCAGAAGTCCGTTGGAAAGTGGGTTCATGCCTCTGTGTCTCCACATTCTGATCGACTACACTGACATAATAATAGTACCTACTTCATAAAATCTCTTGGAGAATTAAATGAGATGTTATCAAAATACATAGTGAATGTTTCAATTTTAAAAATATTACAGTAAAGGACATATTGCCATTAATCCCCCTCAAAAATATGCCCACTGTTCTTGCTACTTTCTAAAGAAGCTGTGGAAATCTTCTTTTGGGAATGTCGTTAGAAGGTGTAATAAAAATATAATGAAGGCTGCTGCCAAGTACCAATTAGAAGTTGATTTTGTTAAAAAAAAAAAAAAAAGGCATGCCCTCATCTGTCTTATTCAGTGGATCTGCCATATAGAACTTGTGGTTTTTCCCCAAAATCAAAATGATCCAGGACAACAGCGCAACTAAAACAAGTATAAAAGAGGATTTCCAGAACTGCTTCAGAAAGTGACAAGAGTGATAGGACAAGTAGGTTCAAAGCAAGGACTGTTTTGAAGGGATTATTGTAAGGTGCCTTTGACTGTAACAACTTTTAAATTTAAACATTAACTATAGTTTTCTATTACATCTCTTATGTAGGGTCATAGACTGATGCCCAGTCTAAAGAAGTGCTATTAAAATCTGACTACTGCTCACAACGTGAGCTACATACATTCCCAACAACACATTTTCCACCCTTTTGGTGCACTAGTAGGGAAGAAATCATCACAATAATTAAAGTGTTGCATTTTCAATGGTTTAAATGAATATTTGATGTTTCTATAATTTTGCTTAGCCTGTCATAATTGATAGAACACCAAAGAACACACGTTGACAAATGTCTCGTGCCCTATACCTCATAGCATAAAAATCCGAGTGTCTTGCTGAGCATAGAATTTAGAAACACTGAGGCACAGTTTCCCAAACAGCCTCGAAATACAGATGCACTGCTAGTGTGACACGATGAGGAAGGGAAAAGGAGAACAAGTTTAGCATGAGAATCGGGTTCCAATTCCCTCTGGGCCACCTGCTGCTTCTGACTCTGTGACACCTTACTGACTCCTGCTTGGAGCCACACAGCCCAGACACTCAGTAGGTGGCTTCTTTCCTCCTCTCAGCAAACAGTCCCTGAACAGATTCATTCACCTTGTGCTCCTTCTGCTTTTTCCCATAAATATACTATGAGAGCATTGTTCATCCTCACATATGTCACATAAAAGCCAGCAGATTCGTGATGATGACTAATAAATTAGTGTTAAAAGGTCTAAAATTGCTCCAGCTCCAGCTATGTTACCTTGGAGAGTCAGAATCTCAGCTCACCAAAGAAATGAGAAATTTAACAGAGAAGTGAGGGCGCATAGGTGTGTCTCAGCTTTTAAAGGCACTTCGGTGACACTGGTTATTTTAGCTGGCACATCAATAGAGAAATGTGAAGAAAGGGATTCAGGATTCGCCTAAGAAATGTAGTTTTCTGGGCATTGATTTTTTTTTAAACGAAATGTTCATTTATGAAGCTCACTCAGGGAGAAAGGCTTCTGTAAAAGGGTTGAAAATTTAGACAAAGTGTTAGTTAAACAGCTTCCAGACAGCCTGACCCAGCCAACAATGGTCTCGATTTTGGTCCAGGAAAAGGACAAGAAATTTTACAAGAGACAAATAGAAGACAAAGCAGAATTCATAGGCAAAACTCTTCCAGGACAAAATTCACAGAAAGTGCTAGGCCAACATGTTTGTAGCTCAGCCAGAGGAGAAACAAAAATTTTCCTTCTAAATAGAGCCTCAAATGTCTCCTGGATGTACATGAATAGAAATGAATGATTTATTTCCATACTAATTTGCCAACTCATGTTTCTTCCACAGAAAGGAAAACTGTCTGCTGCTGATCTTAAAATATTTTCTGATGGCTCAGAACCCACGTCACAAGCTAAAGGGAAAGCTCTACGTATGGGTCTAGTAAGAACCAAGAGCAGCACTGTGCCCCACAGTATCAAGGGCATGTTAGCAACCCCAGATTGGAATACATTTCAGTATTTGTTTTCCAATTAACAGTTGTTGATTCACAAAACAAAAAAAAAAAACCATGTACTGTAATTTCTGGTGTGGAAACAATCACAGACTTTGTTGGTTTTTTGGGTAATAGGCTATGAATCAGAGATTATGCAATATAGGTTAATTTGATTCTCTAAGAACAGCAATGAATTTACATAGCATTGTTTCTTAAATCACTCTTCTGCAAACTAGCACCTAGATAATAAATCCAGCCCTCAGTCTATGTTCATGCCTGCAGCCAACTACCTTTTCTTGTAAACAAAGTTTTATTGGGACACAGCTACACCCATCGGTTTATGTATATTTTGTCTGCTATCTTCCTGTTGCAGTGTCAGACTTGTGTAGTCACAATAACCAGACGTTATGGCCTGGAAAGCCTAAAATATTTACTACCTGTCCCTCTAAAGAAAAACTCTGTTGACTCTTATCCTAAATTATTACACAAATACTGTCCTATATTTTGTTTGCAAAAGTAGATGAGATAAAACCACCTCTTAGAAAACTACGTCCAAATATGGCAATGGGGAGAGAATAAAAGTCTACTCCTTGAGCAGTCTTAAAATCGAGGTCCTGTGAAGTCACCCTGTGTCTAGAAATTTGGGGGGACTGTGTTTCCTTGCCCTTTGAATTTGCTCAAAGTGGACCGGACTGATGTGCTTTGGCCAAAGGACATTAACAGGCAAGACTAAACAAAGGCTTGAAACTTGGGTACATCTGTTTCAAGGTTTGCTATACACTTCGCTTTGCCATGAAAACACCCACTCTGCTTATCTGCCACCCCAAGAGGATGACAGACACACATCTGCAGATTTATGTCATGAAGTAGATCCACTCCATGAACTGGCAAGTCAAAAATAAATGATTTTTTAAGTCACTGACTTTGGGGTTCATTTCTTGGACATTATAATTGCGATACTAGCTAACTCTCTTCTTCAAAACCCTTGAAATACATTATTTCTTTTATGCTTACATCACTGCAAAACCCCTGCATAAAGTATCTTTTCTTTACCACTTTATATTCAAAATATTTTTTTCAGGACTGAACTCCAGCCCAGTTTTCCACAGCAAAGCCCTCAGGTGATTGCCTGATAACAAGCAAGACTATTCATTACTGACTTGATGGCTGCATTTCATGGAAAACAAGTTAATTGTTCTATCCACCAGTACTTCTCAGTTTGGGAGAATCTGGGCAATTCGAAAAGTTCTGCAGGTACCTGTGACTACTGTGCTCTCTTCTGTTCTTCCTCAGGCAGAATCCAGATCCTCATCATTGCACATACTCAATCTCATGGGCATTTCTCCCAACTTTGAGAACAGGCTCCCTTCCAATTTTTGCCCTGCGAATGTAAAATCCTCTACTTTCATTTACATAACATTTTCTTCTAAATTAAATTATTTTTCTCTTCATTAACTAACTGTACCTGATAGAAATACTTTAGAATTGAAAAAGAAGTAAATTTTTCGCTATGCTACTTATTGTGAAGGATCACCTGGAGAACTCCTCTTGAACAGAGAGCAATTATCTCCACTTTGGCTAATCCTGGCCCTACCTCCATGTACTGATATGTACAGAGCTGACTAAGCTATTTCCTTTTCCCTTCAATAGGCTCTAAGCAATGTAAGTATGGCTAACTGAGATGCTGAAGTGTCATCTTTGAAGCTGGACAACAGTTGCTATTTCCCATGCTGTGACTCCCAAAAAACATGGTTGAGCTGGGCAGGATGAAGAGCCACCACTCCACACTGTCGACTGGGTTGCAGCCTCAAAATAGGAGGCTATGACTTCCCAGGGCAGAAAAGTTTACATAGAACTGAAGCACTTTCCCTAAAACATTAGATGCTACCTCAACTGTGTTATGCAGATTAGCCTTTCTGCATATCCTTCTCTCTGCATATTGCAGAGGTCTCCTACCTAGCCCAGCTCACAGTACTCATGCATTTCCTGCCATTCTTCCATTCGTCCTCAAACCACTCCCTTCTTCATGAATTAATAAAATCCAGATTGGGCCCCAGGTCAAAGGCTTTGTTCAGGTGAACCTTCATCCTGATCAGACTTAGGAGCCTTTGGTGCTCCATAACGATAAACATGTCTTAGTGTCTTTATTCGCACTATAGGCTGCACTGAAAGAGGTCGATTGGAATTAACTTATTGGAATCCCAATAACTTTTCCATGGGATTACAAACATAGATTTCTCAGATCGAGATGAGATCTGGGAAGGGCTCCCTGTAATTTATGTTTAAATTGCTCATTAATTCTCAAGCTCAGTGCCCTTAAAATCACCCAACATGACAAAGTCACTTTGCTTTTGGTTTAGAAGAAGGGGAGTTTTCTGAGTGATTCCATAGTTAATTTCATCTATTCATCTACATTCAACCTCTTAAAAGATGAGGATCAAGTCTCATTAAATATTTAGTGACTGGCAACCTCAGGTGAAGCTAAGAGTATTTCCTTGAAATATTGTGAAACAGTGTGGAAAAGAGAAATCTTTATTAGGGAAATAGTGGCATGAAAAACAGTAGTATTTCTATTACTACATCCAGAGTTTTTAGTAACTCATGTAGTATCTAAGAAAGTTCCTTTTGCACGGCAAAGGGAACAATTTACAGAATGAAGATAACCCATGGATTGGGAGAAAATATTTGAAAATCATGTCTCAGGTAAGCAATTAATATCTAAGGGATAGAAGCTATGTAATGACAAGGAAACAAATAATCCAATTTAAAAATGCATAAAAAATCTGAACAGAAATAGCTCAAAAGAGCACATGCGACTGGCCGCAGAAGCACGGACAATGCTTGATGTTGCTAATAATCAAGGAAATGCAAACTAAGCTACATGGGTCTCCATGCAGCCACTTTTAAGGTATGGAAGGTTTCCATCAGGAACACTGGGGTAGGGGGAAAGGGGCTTGAAAATGATGTCTGGGCCTCATTTCAGATCTTCCCAGTATAAATCGCTGAGGAATGGGCCCCAGAGTCAGGCTTCCCAACCAACTCTCTAGACATGACTACTACACAGCCTGAAGCTTGCACTTCCCAGACACGGAGACCATTCATTAACCCTCCAGGAATCCACAGTGATGGTCAAACCACGCTGACGACAGGGGAAAGCAATGGCAGTGGAACGTGTGCCCCGGCAGGCATACTTCTCACTGCACCTCATGTTAATAACTGCTTCTCGTGCAAAAAAGGAAAAAAAAATTGAAATGATCTGACCCAGGAAAACTGAGTTTTCTTGCTGCTGTGGCTACTAGATGTCTAAGCAACTTCAGAAAACTCATATCTTATTCCCACCTAGGAACTCAAAATTGCTGGATTTGCTGTTAGATCTCTCAATCCTGGAAATTCCTCACTCTGAAGAAGTTTCAGTCAGAAGCCACATGATCAGAAGCTCACGTTTGTGTCACCACCTAAACTTTGATGACAACACAGAGCAGAGTGGAAAAGCTTGTTCCACAATGACTGAATGTGACATTAATGTAAGTCAGGTGCATAAGGATATTTGATTCACCTCTTTCTCTTTTGTTAAGAACTGTCCGGATTTTTTCTCGATTTTCTAAGGCAATTGCAATGGAATCAAATTAAGGCATAAAAGTGCCATAATGACTTTCAATTCGGTGGAATAATTGCTTCAGGTCTACACTACAGAAGCTGCCAGACCACAACACCGTGTGCTTAAAACCACAGGGTGCCAGCTTGAGTCCAAGAAGCATTGTATAGTCCTCCTCCACCTGAGGAAACACCATGTGTCACAGCCCCCAAATTCCACATGCAGAAGAAAAAGGGAACTCTGGAAGTTAGGACTACTTAGTCGTTGCAACCTTGAGACCGATGTTACCCCCTCTCACTGGAAGGACAAATTTTACTTCAATAAAACTACTAAGGAGGGAAGTAAGAAAGAATTAAGATGTGTCATGAACATGTACCAACTTCCCAAGATTCATAGTCATCGGGTACTGCAAACATGTACTAACAAGAATTCATTAAGTGAGAACAAGAGGTGTAGGGGTCTGAGGAGGGGGTCTCAGTGAGCTGACGGAGACAGAATCACTTCAGGACATCACTCAGGTGGCACTTACTTTGTGCCAGGAGTTGCATTAAGTGTTTTATATGCATGCCTCAGTTAAATTTCACAGGAAGCCACAGAGAAAATGAAGAAATCCGCTAAAAACCATTCCCTCTCAATGCCAATAAGCAGACCTAGAGCAGGAAGGAAGCAGTGAGGGAGAAGAGGGACTTTGGCGGCAAAGACCCTGTCGCTTCAGTACACATGGTTGATAAGGTGAAGATTGTTTGCTTGTAGGAAAACATGGACATTTAGATTAGAAAAGCATGGGAGACCAGTGGACGGAAGATACTGAAAATCAACCTTTTAAGTCAGACTTAGACCACACAAAGTCTGAATTTTTTCACTAATTATGACCGCAGTCATCACAACTAGGTATTATAAAATGAGTTCCAAAGTTTAAATGTGTTCAAAGATGACAGACAGTCCCATTGGCATGACAATCTAAAACTTTTTCTCTGGTGTATTATTGGAGGTTCCAAGAATATATTTAAACATTTCTTGTGAGATGTTAAATTCAGAAAGACTGATATTTATCTAGCAACTCATTTTTCACTTTAAAAATGAAAAATACATAGGTCTAGACTCAGTACTGCCATACATCATTTCGGTGGATTACTTTTTAATTCTAAATTGGGCCAATTAAGGACATTTTCCAACTGATTAAAATTCATTACAAATTTGAGTAACAGCAGGAAATATTTACAGTGATTAAACATGCTTTGCCAAAATCTCTTCTCATATCCCTTTGTACGAGGATAAAACACATGCGCATTCACAGTAAAATTGAACTCTAACACTGACTTTCAAGTTAGAGTAAAAGAGAGAGAATGTGGGTGCACAAACATGAAATTGAAGAATAGTTAGAAATGAAAACCCAGCCATGCAGAAAGACCCAGAAACCAAACAAATGAGAAGATGTCATCTCTAGGTGCTAATGGGGCCAGTAGCTCACAAGCCCACACAGAGTACAGAATTGATAGAAAAACCCGAAGTAAACAGGCATCTCTTCTGGAAATGAAAGAAACCAAGGTTACACTGCTTCCAATTTTAGACAACAATCCTGGAAACTTGAATTTAAAATAAGATAGATTTTTTTGTTTTGTTTTGTTTCATTTCTGTGTGTGTGTGTGTGTGTGTGTGTGTGTGTGGTTTGGAGAAGATTTTCTGACATATTTCTAGGGCATGGGAAATGAGGAGCAAGTGATTTCCAACTACACATAGTTAAAGTACAGAGATTCAGAGTAATTTAGTTATTCAATGTCAATGAAAATGAATTTAGGTTTAACCCAATGAGAAGGTCTCTTTCGCTCACCTGCATTTGAGTTCTGCAGAGGGAATACAGGCAGCGGAGTTGGATTGTGGAGATTAACTGTACACAATCTACCGCTTCTTATCTATTCTGTGCCGCAGATGGAGAAACCATGAATGATGTGGGCTCTGGGTACTTTGATCACATTCAGAAGATGCATGTATCTTGTGAACTATGACACAAAACATCTAAGAACAACAGGTTCAATGCAGTCTCAAATGCACTATCCCTTCTTCCTCACCTCTTCCTTGCTCTGGACTCCCCCAGGCTCCCACACTCTTTGGCGTAACTCTAGTAGTGTTTCTCCTCCTTCTCTGTTGTCTGACTTTCTCTTTTATTATTCATGATGAGAGACACATTCAGCCAACTACCTTATGAGTCCAAAGTGGCAAATATTAATCTAGACTATCTGATTCCTTGAACTTGATATCAAAGTCAGTAGTTATAGTTTAGTTATTTACAATATATTCCACTCCCCACTTACGGTGGTGCCAGGTGCAGTGGAGGACAGGAAAGAATAGCCTTGAATGTTGTTAAATATAATTTTAGCAAACTACCATACATGTGTTCCAGGATTTGTGGGATTTAGGAACCAGGGATTCTTTGATATGGTGGCTACATAGTTCCATTGACTGGAACATCCCTACTATGACTGATTAGGATATGAATTACTTAATGTCTCCCCCTCACTCCCAGGAAAGACTACACCATGGCTACTATATTCAGTGGTAAAAGTGGCACTGCTTGGGTTCTGATGTTGGTACCAGTTTCCTTTAGCCAGATGACCCTGGAACATCTTTTAGTCTCTCAGGGCTTTGGTTTTATTGTCTGCAAAATAGGGAGAGCCATAGTATTCTGTTGCTTTGCTGGAAATATAATGAAGATGAAGCAAATGAGAATATACACAGCACTTGGAAGAATGCCTGG
This sequence comes from Cuniculus paca, assembly GCA_004365215.1. NCBI lineage: Eukaryota > Metazoa > Chordata > Mammalia > Rodentia > Cuniculidae > Cuniculus > Cuniculus paca. The sequence goes on from RJWT010015170.1 coordinate 9,911, forward strand.
CATGTAGTAATAGCCACAGTTATTACAATCATGAAAGACACAGATAACGTATTTCCTACTCTACCTCTTTGAATCTGTCCCAAACCTACATCTACACGGAATCATGCCTTCCATTACATTAGAAACACCCACGTACGCACACACGGAAACGCGCACACACACAGAGGGCTCTAGGATCAAGCAGTAATCAAGTCACTTCGTACAGACTGAACACCACCCACTGTGTGTTAAGCAAAGGGGCAAGCAGTGGCCTCTGTTTGCACCCTTGCCTCTTTTTAAAGACAAAGAATGCGTGCTATCTATCTTGCCTGGTACATTATCTGGAGAGCTAAAACCACAGGCAAGAGAGAAAGAAATCTCTACTTTTTCCTGAAGTAGTGAGGAAAGACAACCAGAGGAAAATGGATATTCAAGGATAGAAGGGTTTTAATAATCAGAGACAGAGAAAGTGTCCTTCTCCATGTGACAAAGTACATAAGCTGTGAAATTAGAAAAAGAATGTGAAAATGCTTTGTAAAATCTAAGTGCAATGTACCTTTCTAATTACAGGAAAAACGGAGACCAGGGAGCCAGAAGGATATTTCCAGCAAATATGTCAAAGAGTATATAGTTTACTTTTTCCCTCACTGGCCTCTAAAGTCAAGCTTGAAATCTACCCTATTTGCCTCCTACTCTCAAATAAATCACCTAAACAATGACTCCTGGAGTAGAATGTGTCTCACATCACAGATTTGTGCTACATATATTGTTCTGAGAAATTGTAGGTGAATCAAATTTTTGTAGGTCCAATCAAATTTGAAATGCATAGAGAGAACTAGATATTTAAAGTGTACCCATAGTGAATTCTATTGTAAAGTGAATTAAATATATTAAATTCTACAATTCCTACTGTTTCTAAACCTGGATTTTGAGTGAAAATTCTATAAAATCAAGGCAGAGTACCAACACACACACACACACACACACACAAGCTCACAATAAGTCAATTTTTATAATCTCCATGAACTGCCAACATTAAAACATACCCAGTTACTCCATCAATTTTGCCCAGAAATTCTAGGTTAAAAGGAATTTTTTAAGAGTTACATTTCTGAGAATGTGCAGAAATAGCTTCAGCCTTATACAAAGTATTTAACACAGGGTGTGGCATATAGAAAATTCTCTATAAATGGTCTCTGTAATAATATCAGTACTAAAGAAACAGAATAGAGAAAAGGAATTTAAAAGTAGGCACTGAAACTAATCCCCTGGAAAAAGTTGTGAAATGCCACTAGGATAAGATATATAAACAAAACCATGTGAGTGATGATGCCTGAAATAATGGCAATACTCAAAGCTGCAAAAGTTAAGAAACTTGGTGGATTTGGAGACTAGATCAACCCTACAATCATGACGAGGGACAGGTTACAAAAGGGAAAAGAGCCCTGCAAAGTTAGGGTCCTGCCATTATACCTTTACCTGGCTGATCAAAGTGACTTTGTCCCAAGCTGCCGCTATTCTGGTAGACAAAACCAGAAACTGTAGAAAACCACTATGAGCTAACAAGATTGGGCTACAGTTTAGCAGTCCCTTGATCCCCTGATATGGTATTGTCCTAGAGAATTGCTACTTGTTTTAAATCTAGTACTAAGAACTCTAAAATTTTAGATTTCTAAGGATCTACAGGGACATACAGGGCAGATTAGCACTAATGACCCTGTAGTGTTAAATAGGTAGGTCCAAAAACTAACCTTTGGGGCCAATTGTAAGACATTCTTCTTGGATATTTTCCTGGTGGCCAATAGTTGAAAACAAATGTGAAATACAATTATTTGGGTCTTTGAAAACCAGATCATCATAAACTACATTTTACCAGGTTCAGAGAAAGTTCAGAAACATGCAAATGGGATTTCAATTGCAAAAGTCATAAGAAAAATACTTTAGTTTCATGGTAATAAAAATACTTTACTAAAAATGATCAGTGTTAAAGTAATAACAAAGCATTAAGGGAAATTAATATAATTTAGAGAAAAATTGAGACCGGAGACTAAAGAAAAAGCAACAGAAGCCCAAACTCCCACCCTTCGGCCCCAGAAGACTACTGCAGTGTTGAATTTAATATAGGGAAGTCTACGAAATGCCTTGCAGTAATAAGGTAGGTTTTCTGAGGATAAACTTACAGGAGCATATGTATCCTAATTCACAAACGCAAATGACCCAGCAGCTTTAGACTGTAACACAAAAGTTACAGGAGGAAAACTGCTTGTTCAAGAGTCATTAGCAGTTCATATAAATCTTCAAAAACAAAGGAAATCTAGATAGCACTAAAAATACTAACAACTTAGAGAAACTTAGTTTGTCAATTGAAAAAAATATATATATATATTAAGGTTTATTGTGGATTTAGTAAGATATGCAGTAACATGCTTATTTATACAAAAAATCATAATGTATATGCACCAAAAAGTCAACAATGGTTATCTCTGATTATTAAAGTAAATTTTGCTTTTTCTCTATATATTTATATCACATGCATGTTTCGCAGTAAGTTTATTTTTATGTTAAATAAATCTTAAACTATGGAGCTAAAAAGTATGTACCATTTGTTAGGTGTGCTACAGGAACTGTTATTAAAGTCTAGAAAGATGGTAGCAGAGTTTAGAAATTTAAAAATCATGGTGTCTCTTAATGCCAGGAAAACACTAGATATGCCTGAATTCATTCATGAAAAATACTGTAATGTAAATCCTGACTGATGGGCTGTCTCAGCCTTTGCAGTGGTCTCTAAAAGCAGGTATGTGCCCAAGAGCTGCTATGAATTAGCCCAATGCCTGCATATTATTGAATGATTTACATGAAGATACCTATTGCATAATGATCAGATAAACACGGAAAATAGCATGCAAGTAAGGAGAAAAGACATAAGGTAATAGAATATAAATCAATATGACCATAACAGGCCAAGAGGGTGGGTTCCAAAATTTATAGTTATATATATAACCAGATTTTTCTCTAAATAATTGTACATATACTTTAGACAGATCTGTGGAGGTATATTTGTATTTATCTCTCTCTGTGTGTATGTACACACTAATTTTCACTCAACAAAGTGTTCAAGGCAACTTATATAAGTGCATTTAGGGAAGAAAGACAGCAATATCATATATCAGATAAATGCAATAAAAACCATTTAATACTTTAGCAGAAAAAAATTGTAGTCCAGTGGTCCCTCAGTTCATGAAGACTTTTGTCTGTGAACAATTTGGTTAACAAATAGAAGTATTTGGCAAAATTTTGGTTTCATTTCTGAACTCTCCATCAGGTGACAAACATGACCTTGGCCATCTTTCCTGCATGAAATCAAATATGGCCATTTTCTCCAGACTTGTGGAAGGAATTAAGTTCATGAACCAGGATACCACTGTATATTGTTGTTATAATTTTTTCTGCCAAAATATTAAACGGTCTCTGTTGCATTTACCTGACATGTGAAAGTCATAGATCTCTCTCTCCCCCTCTCCCTTTCTTTCCTCTTCTCTCTTTGTCTATTTCTCTCTCTTCCCTTCTACTTGCCCATCAGTCTAAATCTCATTGCAGAATTGAAACAAGTACTACTGAAGAAAGCCACATGGAAAGGAAATGAGCACCAGCAGCTTGAGGCCTATAAGTCTTTCATTATAAACTGAAGACAAGAAGTTTTCCATTGTCTCCAAGAGGGAAATCTTGGGATTATTCTAAGTTGCCTGCTTTGAATCACATGCTCAGCCATGTGTTGAAAGGGTCAGGCAGGTTACAGACCCACACATGTCCCAGAAGGTGATCAAGGAATTAGGGCTGAGAGTCGTAGGCAAACAGGGAGTAGAATAGGGACTCCTCAAAGATGCTAGAAGGAGAAAGCAAAGAGCACACACAGAAAAAAATTTTGATTAGCATAGTTCATTACATAAAAGAAAATTATAAACCAAATTTTGCATCTTAATGTTGAAGAGAAAATAGTCAATCCAATAGTATCAGTACCAGTAAAACACCCTATGTATTTCCACGTATTTACTATGTGTGATCCAAATGCAACTCTGGGCTGATAGTCAGATGAAAAGGGAACATATACAGTTTCTAAATGGACAACATTATAAGATAGCAACGTGCCATTTTTTTCTAAAGCACTTCAGTTTTTCTTCATTTTGATACAAAAACATGAGAAAATGTTCAATTTTATGGCTTCATAATAAGCTAGGAAAGATACCAAACACTGTGCTTAACAACATCCTTCCAGTAGAAAAAAACAAAAATTTGACTAACTTGTTCTCTATTACATTCTTTGGCATTGGTTACTGGGATAAATACAAAACATTACTTGTCAAAAGTAGTTCAGTGGGGTTGAGGGCTCACCAAGGTCCCAGTAGGTATTGCTCTAGTGAACTGCCAAGATTAAAAGGTATAATTTAGGACATTTCAAATGATGGATGGTCTGAATATCCTTCAGGAAATCCTGAGTTGTTGATAAGAATTATATAATAGCAGTGTCAAGGTTTTATCATGCATCAGAATTCAGAAAGCGAATACACCACATCACCATTGCATGACTGAGTTATTAAGTTATCTGTGAAAATGGAAATAAAGTCCTCATCAGGGTGCAAGGAATCTAACCAAAGCACAAGTGTAAATGGCCTCACCTGTCCTCTTCCAAAAACAACTCTGTGCTTGTTTCAAAAAAAGACAGATGAGTCATTGGAAGATATTCATGATTATATAAGCTAATGGACAGAAGGGTTGAGAGCAGCATTTGGGGAAAATACTAAGGAACTTTAACTGGATGTAGTTTCAAGCTGAATCAGTAGGTCAGAGTATTTATAAGGATGAGGACAATTTTAGTGTCTAAAAGAAGGCAGAGGAAAGTCTTATTCCATGAACAGTAAGTCATATGACCAAGTGTATCACCGAGTATGTCTGAAAATAGACAAACTAAAACAAGTTCATGGATGAGTCTCTTGGATGGGGAGGAATGGCAAAACCGCACTAGATGAGAAACAGAGGAAGGAATAAGGGAAATCCAAGTTTAAAGAAAAGAAGACACAAGAACATAGGACGTGACCACTGTTTTCAACAACTTGCAGTAATGTTATACACAAATCAGACACTCAGGAACAGAAACATATCTGCATCACAGTGAGATGATATTGTTTAACTCAGTAAAAATGGAAGAACTTTCTAATGGGCACAGATACCTAATGGATGGGAGAGCCGGGGGAAGTCGTCAGTTCCATGTCTCCAGGGTTGTATGGCAGAGACAGGATGGTCATTTGTCCCAAATTACCTTTTAATTTCTTTCCAATGCAGAGATTTTTATGGCTTTAGGAGACTCTTCTTTTGTTATGCTACAACTAGTTACTGAGTACCAACTATGTCATGCTGTATCTTTATCATGAGACATTTTTCTTCATGCTGAAGATCTAGCATGAAATAAGACTGCTACCATTTCCCTTCCAAAGATCTGAAAATGTAATGAAGAAACAGACCATAAAAGGCAGGCAAGGAAAAGAACTATTTTAAGTTTTGATAACTACCCTAAATGAAATAAATAGGATAATGTGGTGGAGTGAAAGTGTATTAAAATTATTTAACTTGTAGTACCAAGGATGAGAAGGAGCCAGCCAGGTGATGTGCCCAGGTGAGATGCAAGGGTTTCCAGGCAAAGGAAACAGGTAATAAAATGTCACGGATCAGAAAAGAGCTCAGCATATTCAAGGAATGAAAAGAAGACCAAAGCAACAGGAGAATACCGAGTAAAGAGGAATACCGCTCCCTGAGAAGGTCAGAGGCAGGAAGGATACATGATAGTTTTGGGATCATCTCCAATGGGCATTCACTCACTGCCAACTTCACAACATCATTCACTCTCTTATTACCCTAGATTTTGCATCCTTGGTGCTTGGAAAGAAGGGATCCCATCACCACACCAGAGTGGGACTCCACTGTCCTCCATGAAACACGACGTTCTGTTCTATTGTCTATTATAGTCTACGGTACTGTCGGAAAGCACAGAACCTGTCAGGTCTAGGCAGACTAACACAATCATGGCTGTTCTCGGAATTGTTCCCAGATCAGTACTCTCTTTTCTCTTCAGACTTAACCCTAAAATGCCCAGGACTGCTCACATTCAAGAACACAATGGGAAGTTATGCCTCAGACTGTAGCCATGCTAAGACAAGCAATGCAGACAAAGAAAGCTAGTCAAAACAATACCACAGATTCACCGGGCCAGCATCCTTCAATCAGCTTTACCTTTGGACTTTCAAGTAGCCTGAGCTGATATATTTTCTTTTATGTTTAAACAAGTCGAGTTGTTTCCTGGTCCTTCATATATAAACCACCTTAGTTAATGGACATTATGAAGGGTTTCAACTTTCCTATGAGCAAAGGAAGGTGCTGAAGACTTTTTAGTTTAGGACAGAAATGATCTTACTGACATTTTTGTTTCTTAAACTACTTTAAAAATATCCTTGACTTGTAATAACAGAATTCCATCTTTTTCTGTCTAGTAGCCGGTTGGTGTGTTTTATTTGCTCTTTTGTCCATAGATTTATCATTTTAGATGATCACATTTGCTTTTCTTCTTTCTTTTTCTTTCATTCCATCAAAATTTTGGCTTAATTTCCAGGACAGATTATGGTGATATCTATAGAAATAGAAACGACTAGAGAAGAAACTGAGTTGGCACAAACCAAGAGTTAATTTATAGGTAGGTCTGAAATGCTTGCTTAATATTCAAGGAGAATATCCAGTTAGATCTTAGATTTAGAAGACTGGATACTAAGGAAAACACTAAGGTTGAGTATCAAAATTCTGAGGTCATGAGCATACACAGTATTTTAAGATGTTTGACTATGTAAGATTACTAGGACAATGACATCCCTGCCATTAGTCTAAAAAATGGACATAATATCCAAGATCATAGACCTCAGCAGTTCTAAATAAAAAACTAAAAACCAAAAGACCTACCACAAGCAGTCAGAGTGGAAAGTCTGCAGGAGAAGGCTCTATCTCTCACAATGGTACTGGGAAGCCACAGGCTGGAAAACCCCCTAATGCTTTCTGAAGCCAACCTTTCAGGATTATTAGCCTTTCGATACAAATAGCTAGACTTCCTTCATCTGCAGAATGCCATAAATCAAAAAGAACTTTGACAGTAAATCATTTGAGACAAATAATCAAGGCTCTATGGGAAGGAGTGCCGGGGAGAAAGTAATCCAGTCGAATGGAAATAAGAAGAAAATAAAAAGCTCCCAGTGAGAAATGTTTTCTAAAAAATGAAATTATCCAGGGAAGACCAAACAATAAGAACTCAGTATTACTCCACATATGGTATCCCATGAGGTGACTCCATGAAGGAAATACAGTCCAACTCTAAATGAGGCACAAATCAGAGGAGTTTAGTTCCCTTTCCAACATTTGATAGGCACTCATCACAGAAGAAGATTGAGAGCGTTAAAAGGCACACACTTCCTCTGCCCTTTCTTTACTTTTAAAAGTCAAACAACTAATGCATTTTTATAGCACCCTGATTTGTTTAAGAAGTGGAAACAGTGGAGCGCTTTGGATTAGAGACAAGAGTTCTAATATTGAGTGAGCATAGACTAAAGGAAAGAAAACAGAACACAGCAAATGCAGGTCACTCTAGCTAATTAGAGTGATAAAGGAACAAACATGCACAGTTATCAGGATACCTGAAGTGGGCATTCGAAGGATGAGACCAGTTTATTAAGGCTGAGTAGAAATGTTACATGCAGAATTCTGGCACTCACACAGTCATCCTTGTATTCAATTAACTCTTTCACTTTAAACGTTATGTTCTTTTAAATCTCGTGGGGTTAATTAAGTAACTTTGTTTCCCAAGCTTCTCATACAGTACATAAAGTGAGGAAAAAACAATGAAGAAGTGCAAAAGTAAAAGTGATTTACAATTTACATCAACTTGAGATCAGTTGCGATGTTTTCTTTTTTTTAATTTTAAAGAGAATAGAACAAAACAAAACAGAACAAAACAAAACAATGCAAAAGAAAACAGAATAGAGTCAAACATAATATAGCATTTCAAAACAGAACACTGCAAGCTATACAGGTTTTCAAAACATAGCAACAGATGATTAACAATGGTTACCGTAGTGTCTCTTGCTTTCTTCAAACTGGTTCTTCATACATTTACAGACAATAAACTCAAACAAAACAAAGTAATATAAAACCAGATAAAACAAAAGAGCATTACAGGCCTTCAAGTCAGACAACAAGAAACCAGCAATGGCTACCGTAGTGTCTCATTTTTCAAAAGAGCTGTTCCTATCTTCTCACATACTGCAAACAAATAGTAGGGAAGGGACATAAACCAATAAATCAAAGAAAAAAAGCAGCATTGGACTTCAGAACTTTTCCTCCATATTTATTGGGAATTTTGTATCTTATTGAGTCTTTCAGTTTCTTACACTAGGGAGACAATGCAGTGTTTACACGTGTGTTTGGTTTATTTCACTTATGAGTATGGTCTCAAGTCACATCCACTGACCTACAAAAGCCTCAATGTGGTCATTTTTCATACCTGAATTCTACTCCATTGTATAACAGTACCACATCTTCTTTATCCATTCCTCAATTGATGGGCATTTGGGTTGTTTCCAAGATTTGGCTATTACAGATTGTGTTTCTATAAACATGGGTGCACATACATCACTGTGGTAAGATGATTTCACTTCTTCTGGGAATATGCCCAGAAGCAGAATAGCTGGGTCAAATGGGATTTCCAGTCCTAGTTTTTTGAGAAACCTCCAGACTGACCTCCACAGTGGTTGCACCAGTCTGCACTCCCACCAACAGTGGAGAAGGGTTCCTTTTTCCCCTCAGCCTTTCCAGCATTTCTTGTTGGTGGTTTTCTTGATCCTGGCCATTCTTTCTGGAGTGAGATGAAATCTCAGAGTTGTTTTAATTTGCATTTCTCTAATGACCAATGATACTGAACATTTTTTCATGTATTTATTTGCCATTCGTATTTGTTCAGCTGAGAAGTGTGTTTTCATCTCAGATGCCCATTTCTGGATTGAGTCTTTGAATTTCGAGGGCATGATATTTTTTAATTCTTTATATGTACTAGATAGAAGACCTTTGTCTGAAGGGCAGTTGACTAAAATTTTTTTCCCAATTTGTGGGTTTTCTTTTCACTCTGTTGGAGATTTCTTTTGACATGCAAAAACTTTTTAACAAGACAAGATCCCAATTGTTGATTCTGGGAAGTGTTTCCTGTGCAGTTTGACTTTTGTTCATGAATTCTCCACCTACCCCTAAGTTTTCAAGATTTCTACCTACTTTGTTTTCCAGCGGATTTAGTGTTTCTGTTTTAATATTTAGATCTTTGATCCATTTTGACTTTAGTTTAGTGTATGGTGATAAGCTTGGGTCTAATTTTAGTTTTTCACATATGGAAACCCAGCTTTTCCAGCACAACTTATGAAAGAGGCTATCTTTCTTCCAGTGAACATGTTTGGTCCCTTTGTTGAAGATAAGGTGGCTGAGTGTGTTTGTAGTTGGGGTTGTATCTTCTAATTTATTCCATTGATACTCAAGTCTGTTTTGATTCCAGAACCATACTGATTTGATTACAGTAGCTTTGTAGTATAATTTCAAGTCTGGGATTGTGATGCCTCCTGCCCTGCCCTTGCTGCCCCTAATTGCCTTTGCTATTCTAGGTCTCTCCTGGTTCCAGACGAATTTTCAGAATGATTTCTCTAGATCTGTGAGGTATACTAATGGTATTTGGATGGGAATTGCATTAAATCTGTATAATAATTTTGGGAGAATGGCCATTTTCACAATGTTTGTTCTTCCTATCCATGAGCATAGAATGTCTTTCCATTTTCTGAGAGCCTCTTCGATTTCTATTTTCACAGTACTGTAATTTTCATTGAATAGATCTTTTGCTTCCTTTGTTAGGTTGATTCCTAAGTATTTCATTTGTTTGGATGCTATTGTAAAGGGTGTGGTTTCTCTTATTTCTCTCTCAGTGTGTTGTTTGTTTGTGTACAGGAATGCGACTGATTTCTGAGTATTGACTTTGTATCCAGCTACATTACTGAATTTAGTTATGATATCCAGAAGTCTTTCTATGGAGTTCTGTGGGTCTTCTATGTAGAGTATCATGTCATCTGCAAATAGTGATAACTTAACTTCTTCCTTTCCTATTCTTATTCCTTTTATTTCTGTCTCTTGTCTAATTGCTCTGCTAATGTTTCCAGCACTATATTGAATAGGAGCAGTGATAATGGACATCCTTACCTTGTTCCCTATTTTAGAGTGAAAGCTTTCAGTTTTTGACCATTTAATGTGATACTGGCTGTTGGTTTGTCATAGATGGCTTTTTTCTGATTGAGGTGAAGGCCATCTATTGCAATTTTCTGTAGGGTTCTTATCATGAAAGAGTGTTGGACTTTACCAAAAGCTTTTTCTGCATCTATTGAAATGACCATGTGGTTCTTGTCTTTGGCTCTATTGATATGGTGTATTACATTTATTGATTTGCATATGTTGAACCATCCTTGCATTCCTGGGATGAATCCCACTTGGTCATGGTGTATAATCTTCTTGATGACTTGCTGCATTCTGTTTGCCAGTATTTTATTGAGGATTTTTGCATCTATGTTCATTAGAGAGATTGGCCTGTAGTTCTCTTTCTTGG
>RJWT010015171.1:0-20602 GCA_004365215.1 Cuniculus paca
CCCACGCTCCCAAAGCGTCCTGTGTGCCCCACTGGCAAGGTGCTTCCAGTCTAGTAGGTGACAGAGCCTGCGCACACGAGCAGGCTGGGGGAGGTGCCAGGGCACAGCTGTGAATGGGCAGGCATCCAGGAGAGGGTCCCCCGTGGGCTGGAATGGTCAGGGAGAGCTTCCCGGAGGAGGAGGACCTCAGCAGGAGCTGGAAGGCTGCAGGGCGGGAGGGATTCTGGGAGTCCTTGGAGGAGCAGGAGAGGCCTGCTGCGAGCCACGTGGGTGGGATCCCTTGTAGGAAAGGCCTCACTGTGGAGGCCACGCCTGCAGACAGGGCCTTCAGCCCGGCGCTTGGGTTTGGGGAGCCCCGGCCTCCCTCCATCTGCCTGCCCGGGTGAGCTGGCCACGGCCTCCCAGAGGTCCCAGGCCGTGGCTGCATTGATTGGCCTGTGAAAGGCCACTTGGCAGGCCGTTGCCGGGAGACAGGCCCAGAGGCCCGGCCGGGATTAGCAGTGGCCCTGTTTGCTCTCCTTGCTGGAAGGAAGGAGGACTTTGGTCTCAGCTTATCAAACTGCTCCGGGCTTGAAAGCCCAGGAATGCAGCCTTGGGCAAATGTGCAGGCTCACAGGACACCCATTAATCAAACAGTCCCCTTCCCTCCACCCTCACACCCTGACCCCACTTCACACACATGCGCGCACTCCCGCTTTTGGGTGTCTCCGAGACAGAAAGCACACACTACCTCCACCCAGCCAGCTGCCGCCCCAGGCCTGGCGAGCCGTCTCAGGACAGGGCTGCTCAGAGGCCCGAGGCCCAGTGGGGACTTCCGGAAGCTGGACAGGGCCACCAGGCCACCCCACCTGCCCAGGGCCCCACACAACGAGCAGCACATCCTTCCTCCAAGACAGAAAGAAAAACACCCTTGGAGGTCCCTGCAAGGGAAGACGATCTTAAAACATAAAATCCTTCTTTTCAACTTCACGGAAGGATAAGGGGCCGCACTGCTTCTTCCCTACAGTGACTGGACCCAAGCTGAGCCCCAAGTCAACCCAGGCTCAAACTCGGACTTCTAGCCCAGGGCTCATGTCTAAAAGGAAAAGTGTGAATCCAAGAAAGGCAGATGTCAGAGGGACAAATGTAACCAATACATGTGGGTTCCTGTTATAGGGGTGACACCAACTGGGGATGCCAGCAAGGGGTGAGAGGCCATGTGGAGAGGGTTCCAGCTTTCAGGAGACCAAGTGACTGCCTTACCCTGCTCAGACAAAACGGGAAAGAGAGAGCTCTAGAACATTCCTCCCTGCTCCTTACCTACAGCGCTTGGTCCATCTCGGCCGCCATGCTTGGGCTTTCCTTGCTGAAAATGGGAGCCCAGCTGACAAGAGTGGGTGCCGACGGGAAGGAGCTCCCAGCCCTGTCGGGGTCCTGCCCCAGTAGACATGGGGACCACAGGTCCAAAGGCGAGATTGGCCCACCTAGGCTGCTACCGCCAAGCCACTGAGCAGCCCCTGAGACCCCTTCTTCACCTCACAGCCAGGGCACACCCTAAAATTCACTTGGGGTCCTGAACCTCCCTGCTGGAAACTTCACGACAGTGCCGACCCCCTGTCACCCACCCCCAGGACGACACAACGATGCCCAGATACCCCGCACCCGCCGCAGCTGTCTGTGACCCACACGCTCCAGGCCCCGTCCCGTGCGCGTCCTGTTCGCTCTGTCTAGTGCGACCTGAGGTCCTGGCCTTCCTCTGAGTTGCCCTGCATGTTTTCCGCTTTATTTCTCTCTCTCTCTTTTTCCTTCTCCTTTCTTCCTTGTCTCCCCTTCTCCTTCTCTTTTTTCTCTTTGTAGTGCTGGAACTCTCTGAGTGCTAATTTATTCTGACTTAAGGCCCATGTATTATATGGAAGTAACGCATAGCTCCTGCACATCCTTCCGCGCGTGACCCCGTCCCCTCCAGGGGCCCACAGTTGTTTCCCCATTGGCCTCCTCTGCTAGGCCCCCGGCTACCAAAGCCAGCTCCACCCCTGCGCCCAATTGCCGGCCCTGGCCTTGCAAAGATACGAAAGATGGTATGTGGTGTGTAAGTGTGAGTCTGTGTGCATGTGTGAGTGTGTGGTGTATGAGTGTGTGTGATGGTTGCCCTGATCTGAATGGCCAAGTTGTGCTTCGAGGGCTGGAGAGTGGAAGCAGCAGAGAGACGTGAACCAGGCAGGGGTCACCTGTGCACTAGTCACTCCTGGAAGTGGTGAGTTCCCCATCACCTGCACCCCTTGAGTGAGTGACAACTCCGTGTGTGTGTGTGTGTGTGTGTAAGAATGTGTGTATATAGGTGTGTGTGAGTGTATGTGTGTGTGTGTGAGTGTTGTGAGTGTGTGAGAATGTGAATGTGCGTGACTGTGTAGGTGTGTGTGTATGAGAATGTGAGTGTGTGGGTGTGTGTGCATATGTGTGAGTGTGTGAGTGTGAGTGTACATGTGTGTGAGAGTGTGTGTATGGAGAAGGTGAGTGTGAGTGTGTGTGTGAGAATGTGTGTGCATGAGTGTGTAGGTGTGTGTGAGTGTATAGGTGTATATGAATGTATGTGTGTGAGTTCATGTGAGTGTGTGTGAGAATGTGTATGAGAATATGAGTGTGTGTCAATGTGTGAGTGCATGTGAGTGTGTGTGAGAATGTGAGTGTGTGCATGAGTGTGTAGGTGTATGTGAGTGTGTGTGAGTGTGCATGTGTGTGGGACCTCTGTAGAGGAAGGACTGTGTTATGACAGAGCCCAGGGTCTGCCCAGGCCGCTGGGCTTGGCTTGGCTTTGGATCTCATTCCCCTTGTCTTGCACACTGTAGGGTGACAGGGTTCAAGGCCAGGCCTGCGAGGTGGTGAGGAGGGCCTTGGACACTGTCACCCTCCAGAGAGGCTTGATGTGCATGTGGAGAGCACCAGCCTGCAGGTCCCCAGGGAGAGCTAGGGTGTTGTCACCCTGACCCCCAGGGCCAGTGTGCTGCTGAGCCGACCCCCCTACTAGGGTGGCTCCTCGCTTCCCTGGAGAGGGGCTGGGCAAAAGGGAAGCCCAGCACTGGGGCAGGGTCTTGGTATCCGAGCAGCCCAGGTGCGGCAGGGAGGAGCAGTGACCTCAGCGGGCATCCTGCCCACCAGCAAGGCCACATTATCAGCCTGCGTGGGCCTGGACACCCTCCAAAAACAAGCCGGGGGAGTCTCCACCGAGCCCGGGGCTAAGCAGCTCCTGCCTGCTGTGTTCCAAGCGCTGCACACTGCAGGCAAGGACGGGATGGGAAGGCGCTTGGGAGCAGGGCCACAGCCTCCGCGGTGGAGGTCACTGCTGCCTCTGTGCGTGCGTGTGTGTGTGTGTCCATGTCTGTGCATGTGTGCACATGCACTCGGGGAAGGCTGGAGCAGCCCTTTGCGCCGCTGATTATGAGACTGAGTGTACAGGAGCATTTTGAGCGGAGCCAACACAGGGCAAAGCAAAACAGCTCCTCTCAGCCTAGCTGCTTCTTGGAGGCAGCCCCTGCTGTCCCAACGGCCTCTTTGACATCTTTAAGCGTGAGCCTTCTTCATCCTCCACCAAAGCTTCGCCTGTTTCCCCAGTTGTTTGCTGTTTTTCCACACTGGGCCTTTTGTGCTGAGCTACATCCCCAGCCCTTTATTCTTTATTTTGAGACAGGGTCCCACTAAGTTGCTAAGGTGCCCAGGTGGGCTCGAACTTGGGATCCTCCTGCTCAGCCTTCCAGGGTACTGGGGTGACATGAGTGTACCACCAGGCCTGGCTGTCTGCTTTTATCAAAGTGCTGTCACTTTCCTGCTGTGAGAGTGTAATCCCACAGCCTCTGGAAAGAATGCAGCTTCACCTTCTGCCTGGCCAGGGTCCCAACGGCCGCCGGGCCACGTGTAAGGCTGGGTGAGCTCTCCTGCCATGCCTAGGTCTTCTTCTGAGAGGACACGAGGCAACCATGTCACGCTGTCACGGGGGGCTGTCCAGACCCTGTGAATTTCGTCAGCACAGTCTCTTAGTTTCCCCATTGCAAATTTGCTTTCCTGCCATAGAATTAAATGAAACAAAGTGAAACAGCACAAGGTCTCCTGAGCCTCCCTTTCTGCAGGGCACAGGCACAGGACTGAGATGGCCCCAGCAATGTCCCCATGAGATGTGGGGGGACTTCTGGGGCCCAGGCAGGCCCCTGACTGCTGACCGCTTCCTGCAAGGCCGCGCCCTTGGCGTAAGTTCTCCCTTGTCCTCACTGAACGCTCATCTTGAGATGGGCATTTGGGGACAGGGACCACTGCGAACGTGAGGTCACAGGAGACTTCATGCACAAAGCCTCCCCCAGCCCCGCGTCTCTGAGTCTCCCCAGGTGTGGCTGAGGACAGGGCCGCCACCTGCCGCTTCCCTCCCATTCTCAGAGCTGGCTGCCTGGGCAGAGAGGAGGGAAGGGCTGTGTAGGGAGGTGGACCCAGAAGCAGCCCAGGGCAGAGAGGCCTTCCCGCAGGCAGCAGCAGGGCTGAGCCTCGAGGGTAGGACAGATTTGCAGGGAGAGAGCAGCGGGGAGGGGGTGCCAGGCCGAGCAGCCACGACGGGGGGCGTTGCATGCCCAGGGCTGGGGAGGCTCGTGAGGAGCGAGGGCACTGTCTCTGGACGCCTTGCGTAGGCCGGCTCCAGAGGGCTGGGTGGGAGCCGAGGTGACACTGACCCCGGCTGTCAGACCCATGCTTGGACTGGAGCACCTCACTCGCCTGTCTGCCGGGTCAGACGCCCGTGCTGGAGAAGAGCCTTGCGCAGAGCTCCGCTCCACCCGATCTTCTCTGCTGTGCCGCAAGGCCACCTGTGGTCTCCGCTCCCAGGTGCCAGGCACTTTGCCCGGGCTTTGCCTCACTGGACCTCTAGCGCTCAGCGCCAGAAGCCTCAGCGATGCTCTCTAGCCTCTCCTCTGTGACTGCGCCTGCCACACTCCTTGATTGTCCTTCTCCTTCTCCAGCCACTCTGCCGCCGAGCCCAGGGTGCTTCTCTGTCTGACACCGGCTGGGGTCACTCATTCTCATGATGCTAACTGCTGTCACCTGCTTACAATGGTGCATCCACTTCCTGGAGTCTCCCCAGAGCCCAGGCCTGAGCATAGCCCCAGCGATCGGACTGTCCCAGCAAACAGACAAGGACGAGGCACCCCAGACGCTGCCCACACCTGCTCCTTAACTCTTCCTTCCCTGTGTGAATGGGCACTAACACCCGTCCAGCTACCCAGGCCAGACACCCGCCCTCAGCCCCATGCCCTGTGGATCACGGCGCCACAAGCCCGCCCCACCCACCTCCACCCTCCTCGTCCACAGCGCCACTCCCAGCCGGAGCCCAGCTCCTCAGCCCTGCACCACCTCCTGCCTCAATGCTTGGCCTCCTCCACCCATCTGCCTGGCCCACACAAGGCTGAGCCTCCTAGCACGCAGCCAGGACAGACCTGCACGCTCCTTGACATCTCCCAGGGAGGCCCCGTCACGCGCCAAGCAAAGTTCACGTTCATCAGTGAGGCGCTGCTGCTCCCCCACCGCCCCTCTTCCCAGCCAGCCGTCACCCTTCACACTCCTCACGTTCCTGCCTTACCCACTGTCACCTGCGGCAGGTTCTGAGAGCACCGCACTGTGCCCTGCCCGATGCCTTACCCGGGCCATTTCCTCTCTCTGGAAAGTCCTTGCTCCCTCCTAGGCTATGTGATGCCTATCTCACCGCACATCTTCAGGGAGATTTCTGACCCCAGTCTGGACTGGGTGCCCCTGCTCTATGCCCCAAGGCACCCCCCACCCCGCGTAGAATCATGACTGTGCTGCACTGATGTTATCTGTTGGCAGCCGCGCCCTCCCTGCTCTTCAAGCTGCAGGGCTGGGACTTGGGACTGTGTTTTATACAACTTCGGGACCCTGTCCCCTGGTTCCATGCCTGGTACGGATAGGAACTGGATACATTTTTGCCAAATGAAATCAAAGGATCTTGCAAGATGCTTTGGAAGGGAGTTGGCCAGGGAGTGGGGAGGACAGAGTACAGTCTGAGACAGAACTGAGGTATAGATGATCGAGTTCAACCAAGAGCATGCTCCTTCTTTCTCTGGGAAAATCCCCTGGAAGCAGGAAGGATATCTGATTCAGCAGATTGGGAGGCTGGCAGAGTCCCTCTGTTCCCGGGGATACTTCTCACCAGGGTCCTTCATGCTCTCCAAGGAGGTGCCAAGCCACGAGTGGGAACAGCCAGGCCATAAGGAGAGGCAGGAGGCATCTGGAGCCCATAGCCTGCAGGACCCTCCCCCACCACCATGAACAGGGGACACAGGAACAAGCTAAACGACACCACAGGGGAGGCAACCACACAACTCTAGAAGGGGAGACACCAGTAGGCTTTTGTCTCTTCAGCAAATCAATGCCACTTGAAAAAAAAAGGCTTTAAAGCCATAATGACCTCCCTGAAGGAGGTCATAGGTGGGCAAGTCATGGTCACAGTTCAGACTCTGGAGTTTAGACATGCAGGAAAAGTTGAATGAAAGTGATATTAGAGATTGCCAAGAAATTGTTAGTCATGTTTTAATATTACAGTTATTTTGACTAGGTAGGAAAATGGTCTTACACTTTTAGAGAAACATTCAGAAATACTTAAGGGTTACATATGCATTATGAAGCCTGTAATTCATTTCAAAATACTTCAGTGTAAAGGACATAGTGAATTTACAGTATAAATGCTGTCATGAGAATGTGCAAATTAGAGACACCATGAGCAATTCTCTTGTGAAATTAATGATGACTCTTGAGTTCATGCTGATAAAACAGAGATTCACATCACAACATCTACATTACATGTAATAATCCGATCCTTTACAACTCTGTCATCGTACAAACAGCCGTGGAGGCGTGAGTGAGTCACCAAGGCCTTGATGACAGAGGGAGACCCCAGGTGTCTGAGCTGATGTGTGCAGGGAAAGCCAGGGGTGAGGAGGAGGGATCAGGGCCTGGGGAGGGACAGTGGCAAAAAAGGAAAAAGGCAGCTGGCAACCACCGAGACCACACGCGCCTGGAGCCCACTTTGCGAACCACACCTCGGGAAACAGAAGCGAATCCAGGCCAGCCAGAAACACAAGAGCCAGAAACGAGGGAAGACTGGAGTAGCTCGAGGGGACAGCAAAGACAGGGAGCCCTGAGGGAGGACTTGGACAGGATTCATGAAAACCTCCCACGTGTCCACACTCATCCTCCCTTCCTCAGGGCCATAGGACGATGATGCAGTTAGCACCGCAGTTATGGCATGTAAGGGGATTGTGCTGGAGAGAGACAGAGAGACAGAGACAGAGAGAGACACAGAGAGACAGAGAGAGTCAGAGACAGAGACACAGAGAGAGACGGAGAGACACAGAGACATAGAGAGACAGAGAGAGACAGAGGGAGAGAGACACACACAGAGACAGAGAGACAGAGAGAGAGACATAGGGAGAGACAGAAACAGAGAGAGACAGAGAAACAGAGAGAGACAGAAAGACAGAGAGAAAGACACAGAGACAGAGAGAGACAAAGGGAGAGAGACACAAAGAGAGAGATGGACAGAGAGACAGAGAGATAGAGACAGAGACAGAGACAGACAGAGAGACAAAGACAAAGAGAGACAGAAACAGAGAGACAGAGAGAGATAGAGACAGAGAGACCAAGAGAGAGAGACAGAGAGAGAGGGAGGCAGTGCCTGGCCCACAGAGGGAACCTTGGAGAGAAAAACACGCTGACACTAGTGAGAACTGAAGGGGACAGATGGGACAAGAGAGGGAGCCAGAAAAGCGGAACAATGTGGTCCTAAGAGCAAATGGCTTCGCGCATCTACTGGTCATACGGGCATCACTCTGCTATTCTTTAGCATCAGGAGTTTGATAGCTGGGGGCCAGGGACATAGTTCAGCAGCACAGCACCTGCCTGGCAAGTGTGAGGTCATGAGTTCAATTCCCAGTGCCAAAACAGAAAATTTTACACCTGGGCAGAACAGTGAAGTTCGAGGCCAGCCTAAACAACCTAGCAACTTAGTGAGATCCCGTTTCAAAATAAAACATAAAAAGGGCTTGCAATGTAGCTCAGTTCAATCCCACAGGAAAAAAACCACCCGCCCTCCCTTCTCCCCCCACCCTGATATACACTGTGGGGCGCAGGGAGTCATCTTCCAGTTTACTGACGTTTTGCCTGGCTTTGATCTTAGAGTTTGTTTCAGTTGTTTTTCAGTTGTTTTTTTCTTTCTCCTGTATTTCATTTTAGATTATTTCTATGGTGATTTCCTTGAGGGAGTCTATGTGTACAACATATTTTGATCATACTCATCCCTCATTTCATTCCTCCATGTTGCTATCTCTCCGCGTTGCTAGTTTTTCAAGTTTACCAGTACGGTTCTTCTGCCTTGTCTACCGCTATTCATGCCAGCCGCCCCTTATTTGCAGGCACTGTTTGCTCGGTTTGCCATCTCCAAAAGTTGCTGTGGGTCTTGCCGTGCCTTCTGTGTCTCTGTTTAAAATATATGTGCTTCTCTCTGTCTTCTTGAACATGTTGAAAGTATAATCACTGCTTTTGTGTCTTTGTGTGCTAATTCTAGGGTCTATCATTTTAGGTCTGCTTCTGATGAGTGAGTTTTCTTTATCACGAATTCTATTTTCCCACTTCTTCCCACGGGTGGTGTTTGTTTACTTGTTTGTTTTTTTGCAATTCTGGGAATGAAGCCCAGGGCCTTGCACATGCTAGGCAAGTGCCCTGCCGCGAGCCCCAGCCCTAGTGATTATTAATTGGCTGACAGACGTTGTGAACTCTGCCTTCCTAGGTCCTGGATGTTCTTTAAATGTTCTTGAGTTTTAATTCTGGGAACCAGTGAAGGTATTTAGGGACAGCTCAGTCCTCTCGGTTTGCATGAAATTCACTAGTTAAGACCAGACTGGCCACAGGTGTGATCAAAACATACAGTGAATCTTTAAATTAAAAAATTTTATCACAGTAAAAGACACATGGTCATGAATCCCCCTCATTTCAGACACACATCCCATCGTTCTTGCCACTTTCTGCACAGTACTGGAAGTCCTCTTTCCTGAGTGTCTTTAAATGTTCTGTTGTATTAGCTACTTTTCTCTTGTTGCTAAGACAAAATACCTGACACCCAGCGTTAAAGGAGGAAACGTTTATTGAGCTCACCGTTTGTAGAGGTTTCAGTCTGTAGATGTCTGCTCCAAGGTAGGATGGCACAGCAGAGGGGCATTGCAGAGGAGAAACAGTCCACAGCAAGCAGGCAGGCAAGAACAAGCAAGGGACCTTAGCAGCTTCTTCTGTCCCTTTTACACTCTGTCTCGGCTACTCGCTTCAGGTCAGGCGCCAAACAACCATCCAGTGGGCTAATTTAGTAATCACACACCCTCCATGAATCAATCCTAGTGTCACGCACTGTGGATCCAGCCAGCTCTGAAAAAGCCCCACCTGAGTCTGCATGAGCTTTGGGGGGACATTGAGGCAGAAGCCATGACAGCTCTTGTGGCTGACTTAATGTCCTGAATTGACCGAAATGCTTACCTTTCGTGGTCACTGTGACTTTGATGGAGAGCCGGAAGTCGCTGCTAGGTGGCAGAGCCGGTGAACGCGGGGAGGACACACAGGGTCTTTGGGAGTCTGCCTCTCCATGGACTTCCGGGACTGCTTCAGAGAGCAGCAAGAACAATGTCTGAGGGGGTAATGGCAGTGGGTCCTTTACTGTAATAATTTTTTTGAGTTTAAACATTCGCCGTATCTTTTGATCACACCATAGACTCGTTACACCTGACTGCCGCTACCACAGCTGTACCTTTGTGCCTTCTCTACCTGACGTTGCCTGGGCTACCAGTTGTCCCACTCTGCCTGGTGGGACGGGAAGTACCCCTGACTCATGTGAGCTCTGAGCGCCTTGCGCCCCTTCCTTCAAGCCCCCGCCCCGGCTCCCCCGTGCAATTCTCGGGGTCTTCCGCGGGCCTCCCGAGCTGCCTCCGTGCACTGTGCACCTCTCTCTGGGCCCAGGCTCTGAGGCCACCTTCTCAAAGTGCATGGGACACCAGCCTCCCCGGCGGCCCTGGCTGCTGCAGGCTGGAGACTCCCAGTTCGTGCGCTGCCGCTGCCCCCCTCTAAAGCCATGGTCCATAGCTGGGTCCTGGTTTCACCTGCTTGGGGCGGGGGGAGCCTGGTCCCTGTCAGGAAGTCAGTCCTGCCTAGCCTGTCAGAGCAGAGCCTCCCTTCCTTGCTTGGAGATCGGGGATCTGCGTGACCCTTCGCCGTTTCAGAGAGTCCAAGCCAGCAGGAGGGACACGGTGAGAGGCGGGGAAGCCAGTCCTGGTGACATGGTGGAGCCCGATTCGAACTGTCTACAAGACTTCTCTGACCCACACGCAGTACACAGAGAAGAGCCAGACCCTGCCCCGGGCCAGTTGGGGTCAAGAGTTTCTTTTCCTTTTTTTTGAGACAGGGTCTCCCCCTGCAGTTCAGGCTGGCTTTGAACTCACTATGTAGCCCAGGCTGGCATCAGACTAGCAGCAATCCTCCTGCCTCAGCCTCCCGAGCACTGGGATTACAGGTGTGTGCCCCCAGGCCCAGCTCCGAGTCAGGGTCAGGGGTTTCTAACATTCACAAGTGAGGGTTCCTGAGTGACTCACACCAACTGTTAACAACATACAGGAACTCAACTGCAGGTGCCCGAAGAGCCAGGGCAAAGTTCACAGAAAACAAGGCATAAGAGGGAGATGATGTCCTCTGCCCTGTCCTCAGACAACCACTTTTAGTTAGTTAGTTATAGTTACCTAGTTAGCTAGTTAGCTAGTTAGAAGGAATGGAGATGGCGCCCAGGGCCTTTGAATTGAGCTATATCTCCAGCCCTTTTTAACTTTTTATTTTAAAACAGGATCTCAGTACGTCACTGAGTCACTCAGCTGGGTTCAAACTCGTGATCCTCTGGCCTCGGCCTTGACCTGGCTCTCGAAGGAGTCTGTTCTCTCTCCCATCTCCTCCTCCTGGCTCTGCTCTGCACAGAAGGGACTTCACAGCTAATATCCCACCCTCTGGTCCCGCTTTCAGAGGTGTAACACTTGATAAGCTCCATTTAGCTCTGTGGGTTGCATTGTTTAAATTATTCAGGGACAGACTGCCCCCTTCCAGCCCCCCCCCCCCCCCCAGGCTTTCTGCTCTGCGGAGCCCGCAGCAGTTGCAGGAACTCAGGAAGGGGTGCAACGGACACCTTCTCACTGGAGCCCAAATCAGTTCCAGCAGCTGTTCTTGGGCGACACCCATCACACCCCATTATTCCCTGCTAATTGCCAGCCTGGTATGCAGGGTAACTTGGGGAACAAAGCTGGCTTTGATTGGGGGGAGGCCCGGCACCCTGCAACCCTGTGTCCCCAGCTGACTCTGCCTGTTTGTGGCCCTCCAGGTCTCGCTCTGGGGAACAAGAGCGGCTCTGGGGTGGGAAGAAATCTAAAGCGGGGTCTGTTCCCCAGGGGTTCTGATTGGGGTGAAAGTGAGGGGTAGCTGTCAGGAACCTGCCTGGTCTCTAACTGGCATCAGGAAGCAGAGAAGTCAGATGTAGCCGTCCGCACCCCCATCCATCCTGCACACCTCCGTCACAAACCAGCTCGCAGAACTGCCCCGGTCCAGACAGGACCAGGTGCCCTCAGCCACTGCACCTGAGCTGTCTGCTTACAACACACCACTGCGTGCGGGTTTCTCCCACTAGAAACGGAGAGATATTCTTTCAAGGATTATTTGCGTCGTTTCTAGAACCTACTGGCCTGGATTTGGCAAATACTCAGCACAATAAAAATAACTGTGAGAGCAACCACAGACCCCGCAATGCCCGAAACATGCACTCTCTGGCCCTTCAAGGAAAAGCTTTCCAAGTGTCCCCTAGAATCTGTATTGAAAGAGGTTAAGGCGGTGTGACCCTGATGGCAATGTGCGGGCCTGCCCCAGACTGGCTCCTAGACCAGAAAGAGGATGTTGAAGTGACAACCAGAAACACTGGAATGACACCTACAGGTGACACCTTAGTTTCCATGACACCTGAGCCCTTGGGAAAGAGATGTCTTAGGAACTGGCGACGTGGGAGTCTTTGCACTGCTTTTTGCAATGCCTTTGAAAGCCTGAGATTATTTTGAAAAAATCAGTGTAAAGAAGATCAGGGACAGCAGCTTTTGGCTGGGGAGAAGCCAGAAAAGAAGTGCTTGGAACAGGTGGAGTCACCTCCCCAGAGTGGCTGTGGGGAGCTGGGGACCTGGCGTTCCAGGCAGTGCAGGGTTTGCCAAGGATGTGGAATGCAGAGGAAGGGCCAGGAGACGGCAGGTTATTCCCCAAGGGATCCTCACCCATAAACCCAAAGCTTTGGTGAATTTACTAACCCCATGAAATGCAAGTGCAGTTGGATTTCTCGCTTAAGAAGCAAAGGGCCCCAAGTTGGGAGGCCTTCGCTCTCCGCACACCCCCAGGGGGGCTGAGGATACCAGAGCCACGGGGAGAAGAAGTGGTGGTGTGGGACAGACCCGGGGCAGTGGCCTTGAGAAGACCAGCCTGGCCCAGCTCCTTCTCACAGCGAGAAGGCCCACCAGTCCTTGAGAAGAGGCAGAGACAGAAAAACTCTTCGGCACAGAACCCGGCTTGGAGCTGCCGGAACCAGCCCACTGCCCTGGGGGCGCTTGGTCATCACCAGCCTTGCTGAGAAGCATAGAATTCTGTCCTAGAGGACCCCACAGGCGACCTGCCTCAGCTCAAGTGTCCTGACCACATGAGGGTAGGGATGATAACCTACCTGTGCTCTGGGGCTGGAAAACCCTCAGAACCACCTGGAAAAGCAAGAGGCGTTATTCCCTTGCCTAGTGGATGAGAAAAGTTGAAATCAGGCCATGCTGGTGACTTGCCAAAGCTGTCAGAGCAAGGGCTGGGACCCAGGACCCCCCCACCAAGAAATGCTAAATGAGGTATTCCTTTGGGTGTCCTCTGCCCAAGGGAACCTTCAGTCCTCCCTCCCTTCCTCTTGGGAAATCTCATCTTGTCCCCGTGCTCTGTTCATCCAGAAAGTTCCCAAGTGAATGGAAGTTCTTCAAGTCATTCTACCAGCATAGCACACCAGCTGCCCCGTCCCCAGAGGCCACGAGCCAATGTTATGATTGATTGATTGATTGATTGATGTATTAATGGGGTTTGAACTTAGGGCCTTCCCCCTAGCCTGCATCCCCAGCCCTTTTTAGTTTTTTATTTTACAGCAGGGTCTTGTTACATTACTAAATTGTCCACGGTGGGCTCAAATTCACAGTCCTGCCTCAGTCTCCCATAGTGCTGGGATTATAGGCGTGCACCACCACACCAGCCCAATGGTCGAGATTTCCAGAGACAGTGAGTAGTTTAAGAAGAAATCTGGAAAGCCCAGTGCCTCCAACTCTGCCCGGGAACTCTTACACTGCTGCAGCCATGAGCCGGTTGCAAAGTTGTCCGACAAACTTGACTGAAAGACACTGGACTACGGGTCATTATTTTCAGCAACTGATGGCATCTTTCTTCATAAAACAGCATAGCCCCAGGCACTGCCCCCCACCCACTGCGGCAAGAGCCCTTGTCCACCAGAGCAGCACACTGAGGATCCCCTGGCCACGTCCCAGCCCGCCCCTGTCCGCAGATATTCCAGGATTTGTTGTATTTGGGGTTAAATGGGACAAGAGGGGTAAAATTAACAGACTTCTATAAATAAAACTTCTCTGGCTCTTGTTAGAACTCTGGGGTCACAGGAAATCTCTGGTTTCAAACAGCTCTCTGTGGAGTGATCCTGTTTACTTGAAAAGTCTCGCCAAGATCTAGATTTGCCCCATTAATACTAAATAAATAATTTCCACAGAAGCTAGTTTTTGGTCTTCTTTGCCAAAAATTTTGAGCAAAGGGGCCAGCACAGAAGCCCGACGTGCATGTCTCACAGAAAAACCACAGGATGGGGGGACTGGGCCGCCTGGTTTCATAATGTTTAGTGACAGAGGAGACAGCGGCTGAAGCCGTCCACACCGGAGGGCCTTCCAGGGCTGCCAGACTGGCCACCACCTCAGAAGTGGTCCATGACCTCGCGCCCACCTCTGCCTGACTGAGCGGCCCTCTGGAGGGGCCGGATGGTGGTGACCTGAGGTCAAATCATCAGGAGGTAGGCCTGCCAGAGTTAGCATATACAAATATGAGGTGCCCTATTTAATTTGAATTTCAGATAAATGCTGAATAATCTGCAGTAAAAACATGTCCTGCACAATATTTGAAACATACTTATGTCCATGTATTATTTGTGGCTTCTCTATTGTTCAGATTTAATAGACTGTCTTGTGTTGCTTTTCTGGCACTGCAGCATGCTATCTTTTCCAGGAAATCTGATTTTTAACAGGTGACAACACTGGGCAATGAAAGGAAGACTTACGACCTGGGTAGTTTGCTGCTAAAACAAGTTTCCTTACCCAATAATTTACTTCGTAGCAGACAGGACAGCTAAACTAGCTGGTTAATCAGTTTTCTATGACTGTGACAAAATACCTGAGAAAAACAACTTAAAGGAGGGAGTTAAGGGTGAAGTTGCCAGAGGAGGGTAAATATCTGTGAGGCTCTGTGGACCAGGGCTGATCAGGTCAGATAGGGTGATGTCTTAGTCAGCTAAGACTGCGTAACAAATAGTACAGCCTGAGCAGCTTAAAGCACACACACTTGTTTTCTCTCAGCTCTGGAGCTCTGGAGGCTGAAGTCCAAAATCAAATTGTCGTGGAGCTGGTTGCCTCCTTTAGCCACCTCTCCCTGCGTCCTTGCTTGGACCTCCCTCGCCACCCAGCTGTGTCCATCTCTTCTTTTAAGGACCTCAGTCAGGTCAGATGAAGGCCCATCCTAGCGACCTCATTTTAAATTCACCACCTTTTTTAAGACTCTACCTGCAAACACCACCACATTCCGAGGTACTGGGAGTCAGAACTGAAATCTGAAGGGGGCGGGACACGGTTCAATCCAAGACAGGAAGAAGAAGCTGTGCGATGGTCGCTGATTGACAGACGCCAGGCAAGAAGACAGAAGCAGCTCCCCACAGGCCAGGCAGCCAGAGGAAAGTGATGCCTGTTTATTGAGCAACTACTGCATGGTGCGTGCTTTACACTCGGTTGTTCTGTCCTCCCAGCGACTCTGCTGTGACCCTCAGCTCACAGGCTCCAGGGACCATCTGAGATGCTCAAAATCCTGCCAACCTTCTCATGGCAGAGCCCAGCCTGGCCCCACTGCCAGGGCCTTCTTCTGCTCATCCACAGGACTCTCCAAGGAGCCAGGTTCTCCATCCAGGGTCCTGGCACCATGACCCGCAGAGCCCACACCAGGTGACTCCTCTCCCTGGGCCAGGGATGTGCCCAGGAAACAACAGGTAGCTCATGGGACCCCAGAGCCTCCAGTCAATATTTGCCCAGTCATTCAGGCAGGTAATAAACAGCTTACAGGTAGCTTCCCTCGAACAGTGCAGCTCCCTCAGCTCCGGCCCTGGGGAGTCTGCACTGCCACCTCCTCTCCTCGCCCCGAGTCACAGGGGCACCAGGCTGGCTGTGCACTAAACCCTGCAGGGCACCTGGGCTGCCTCCAGGCTGGTTAGCTTAGCACCCTGAGTCAGGCTCAGACACCAGCATCCTGGGTTCCCCACTGCGCCTCGAGTCCATGCAGCACTGACATACAGACAGGCACACGTCTGGCATGTCCATTCAGTCCCAGGACCATCCTCACAAGCCCAGAGTTGGGCTCTCATGCAGGGGAACCAGGCCACCGCCCCCATGCCAGCTCCCATCTGAGGAGGCTCCAGAATGAGGAAACTGAGGCCCAAATCAGGGAAAAGCAGTGCCCCAGGACCCACCATCACAGGCTCCTTGTGTTCCTTCTAAGTGACATCATACAGTGTTTGTCCTCTCATGACTCCTAATGCCACAATGAATCCAGAGCTCAAATCAGACAAATCCACCCCACTTTGCCAAGGATGTACCCAGGAGTTTAAAAAGCCGAGACAGCTGTATTCTTTATGGAAATACTTAGTATAATGCCTTCAAGGTTCTCCCATGCAGTAGCATGTCTGAATTTCCTTCCTTTTGAAGGCTGAATAATATTCCATTATGTGGACATACCATATTTTGTCTACCCACTCATCTGTTGGGGCTACTCTGGAGCTGTTGTGGATAGAGTTGCTCTGAACACAGCTGCACAAATGTCTCTTGGAGACCCTGACATCCATTCCTTCAGGTGTGCAGTGTGCCCAGAAGCTGGACTGAGGACCCTACGGCAATTTCATTATATCCTTGTCAACACCGGGCTCTTGATTCTGTTTTCGTTAGTGGCCATCCTAGTGGACATGAGGGGTATTTCACTGCGCTTGTCATGGGCATGTCCTCAGTGATGACTGATGCTGGGTGTCTTTGTGTTTACTTTTTGGCCATTTATGTGTCTTCTTTGAAGAATGTGAAACTTGGGGCACGTGGGGAATGTGCTCAGGACTATGGCCAAGCTGTGGCCAAGCTAAGTTCACACCCAAGTGCCGACCTGCAGGAACTCACTCTTAACCACCAGTGCTGAGATAACACTTGGCGAGTTCTTGGAACAGAGCCTCGGGCGCAGTAAGTGCTCAATAAACGTTAGCTACTGCTACCGTGAATGTCACTACTGTTTACATTGCAGCCACTAGTGCCACCGTTCGCATGGCTGCTGCCACGGGTACCCCGAGGCTTCCCGAGATGGCAGTCAGCTGGTTCCGTGCCAGCATGCAGCTGCAACCCGCAGCTCTAAGTGGGGGTGCCGTCACCATGGCTGTAGCCAACGGCTGTAGACCAAGGACAGCAGGGCTTTGTAATTCCGTCCCTATTCAGCACCGCTCAAAACTGGCCTGCGGACAGGAGGATCAGAACAAGCAGAGCCAAGCCGGCATGGCAGCTCCGACCGAGGAGCCGGGCTCTGAACCAGTGCTCCCGTTGCCGCAGCTAGGTTGTGGCAGGACACGCGTCCTCAAGGCAACTGCACCTCTTGGCCTGTGGGTGCGGGGACCGAAGCCCTGCTTCTGGTGGCGGGGTGAGGGCTGGGGCACATGTCTTGTTGGTGATGGTCGTCACCTCTGGCATCTTCTCCTTGGCAACAGCTCCCTGGGTCCTCCCTGACACCACCGAACTCCTGGCTTGTGGAGGCCACAGCAGCCAATGGAGAGCAACCCCCCATCCCCCACCCCCAACCCCCAACCCCCACAGGTCAGTCATAATAAAGCGCAAGGAATTTTGAGTTTCTAGGAGGAGAAAAAGAGTGGAGAGGAGAAAAGGCAGAAGCAAAAGAGAGGCAGTATGGCCGCTGTTGGGGCCCAAGAAGAAAGACCTTCTGGGGAAAATGGACTTGTGAATGTCTAAGCAAGCCCAGGACAGCTGTGGCCAGCACCCCCACTGAAACATGCTTGCAGTGCTGCCCCAGGAGATGAACTCCCTCTGCTGCCTCACACAGAAGTGGCGCAGAAGTGGCATGTCCTCGATGGCTGGAACAGAAGGAAGAGAGACGGCACCGGCCGATCGCAGCAGAGAAGGGTGCAGACACACAGCGGGGGACAGTCACATGCAGGAACCTCAGAGAAAACCTACATCCGGGGAACCCACGCGCTCGGGACCCTCTCTATGTCCTCGATGTCCTTCTGAGAGTTCCTCCCAGCCCTGTGGGGAGTCTCCTAAGAAGTCCCCTGGTTTTAGAAGCTGGGGATAAAACCACATGCCCAGGACAAGAGGACTTGTGTCACAGGGACCTCAAGAAGGAAGATGCTTACAATGCCCATCTTCCAGACGAGATCACCAGGGCGTCTCCCACTGCTACACCCGCCCAGCTACAAATCCCTGTTGGCTTCTCCAGAAGGAAAGGGATCCTACCAGCATGCACCCCAGCCACCTCAGCACTCCACTACCTGCCTATGTTAGCCTCTGCGCAGCCCTTACTGCCCTGGGAGAACACCTGGGTCCCAGTCACTCCTGAGCGTGGAGGCCACCATTCCTTCCCAACCGCCCAAGGGGGATTTGTCTGCACCCACGCTCAGCTGCTCGGACGCCCCCGGTCTCTCTCAATGGATGCCAATCACAAGGGGACAAGTCCAGCCTCCTGGTGACCCTTCCCTCCAACACACGCAGTTTCTGGATGGTTCCAGTGCCCAGATGTTTCACTTCATAGAAGATAAACACGAAGATGACTTCCTACTTCCTGCTGCGTCATGTTTGGCTCCTGGTGTGGAGCTGGTTGGAGGTCACCCTGCCCCGTGTGCTGGCCACTGACCCACAAGGGCAGGCTCTGAGCCACAGGCTGCTAAGAAGTCTTTACCTCTGCAGGTGATTGGCTGAAAAGAAAATAGTGCTCATTTGCAAACTGTGGAGTTTCCACAGCAACATCCATGCGCTTAATGAGGGAGAGAGAGTCCCCAACAAGTGTCCCCATAAAAAGGCCACCCCCGTGGGAATACGGGCGCTAGGGCTAACGGGCTCTCAGTGCATTTCCTAAATCATGCCGCTAAAAAGAGCCAGGTAGGTGGGGGACAAGGAGGGGACCACTGCTTGTTGGACAGCACCACAGTCAAGTGTGCAAAAGGGGAGTCCGTCCATGATGCATCTGTGATTCGTGCTGGACCCATGAGACCATAACGGAGCTGAGAATTCCCATCACCTCCTGACACTATGATCACCACGACTTTGTAGCTCGATGCGTTCTTTGTGTGTGCGTGGCAGTGCTGGTCGTGTAAGTGAAGTGCATAGAGCTATGGACAGCACATGATGCTTGATAATAATAATAAATGTGTTTTTTCTTTAGATATTTGATACACTTTGTAGTCATTACCTTAGAGTGTGTTCCTTCTACTTATTAAAAAGGAAAACAATCTTTGCAGCCAAGCGCAATGTTACACACCTACAATCCCAGCCACTGGTACACAGGAGAATCACAAGTTCGAGGCCAGCCTGGACCATTTAGCAAGATGCTGTCTCAAAATAAAAAAGTAAGAGGGCTTGATGGTGGAGCACACCTGGGTTTAAAACCACAAAAAAAAAAATTGCTGGGGCTGAAGATACAGCCCTGAGGAGAGCCCTGCCTACTATGTACCAGGTCCCGGGTTCAATCACCAGCACCCTCCCCCAAACGCCTGCTACGGGAGGCCATGTGGCATTCACCGGCAGCAGCCTCAGACACCTGCATCAAGGGACCACCTCGAGGGCCCCACCTACCCCACCCAGATCTGTCCACGTACTCTGTGTTCACACACCCGTGAGGCCTCGGATGGCACCGTCCTCGGGACGTGTCTCTGTCGCTGCTCCATGCATGACTGTTTTACATCGCAGACCCTCAAACCCCTGAGCATCCATAATGCCGAGACCACATGGCAAACCGGAGCGCTGAGGTGCTCAGGGGTGAGCTGCTGGCAGGCGAAGGGTGGGCCGCAGACCCCGTGTCTGCGCTCTCCGGGGAGCCCCCTGCCTGCCAGGTGATGGGGAGGGAAAGACCTCAGCGGGGCTGGGTGCTGTCGCTTCCCACAGGCGCCTCTGCCTCACAGGCTCAATGCTGGACTTCCCCCTTTCTCAGTGGGGAGCAGGCTCTGGAGATCGAACCCCCACTCTGAGAAGATGGACTGGAAAGCAGGGAGTTGGTTGTCCAGTTAACGCAGCCACTTGAGGGCAGAGTGCCTGGCCCCCTCTCAGCCCCCATCCACTGTCAGGAAGCCAATCTAGGTCAGAGCCAGCGCCTCACACAGAAAATCCACACCATGTGCACATAGGGATTCTATCAACGCACTGTGGCATGCAGTAAATACGCGTAGCGCACAAATTTGCCATTCCAACTGCTCTCCGCATTTAGCTCTGTGGCATCGAGTGCCCTTGTGTTGCTGTGTGTCCGTCCCTGGAACTCCTCTCTTTTTCAAACGCAAGTTTGTGTCCATTCAACGCTAACTCCTCCTCGTCCCCCGGCTCCGGGCACCCACCCTTCTACCTTCTGACGACTCCGGGGCCGTGATAGAAGAGGAAAGACAGTATTTGCCTTTTTGCAAGGCTCAATTCACTTAGGACAAGGTTGCCAATTTTGAATTTGGAGGTTTTGCGAATCCTTGCATCACGTGTTGTGGCCGGGTGAGTCACCCCTCTCTGCTGGGGGATCTAATGCCCCCCACCCACCTTCACCCCTCTGCCGTGGACCACGCTTCCACAGGAGCCTTGTTATTGGAACAGATCTTATCTCCACTGCCACCCCTCCAGACCTCACTGAAATTCCCGAACGCCCGGACTGCTGTTTGCTGACTTGCTCGCAGGAATCCTTCTTGGAAAGGGCTGCATGAGCCTTTTCGTGTGCTTGGAAATGCATCGCATGTGCAGCGGAGCAGCTCCTGACCCGGAGCCGTCTCCCCACCCGGTGCTCTGGTGGCTTCTGCACAGAGCAGCGCCCGCCGGCCTTTCTGCAGCCCTGCCCACTCCCGCCTCCATGGTCCTGCTGCTTCTGCGAGACAAAGGAGGCCGACAGGCCCCTCCAGCTGTTCCAATGACCTGCATCCACCTGTGGCCACCTGTGCTGCCTGCTGTCTGTCCCC
>RJWT010015172.1:0-20610 GCA_004365215.1 Cuniculus paca
ACCAAAGCCCCAAGGGAGGGTGATGGAGAACCTTTTAGATCTCTCGGTGATAACAGACAGCCCACCGCAGCATCATGCCATAGATTCACCAACAGTAGCCTAGAGTGTCCCTGTTAAACTGAGCACTGATAGGGAGTATATGAAAAACTTCTTCACTTTCTGCTTAGTTTTACTGTGAACCTTAAGCTGCTCTTAAAAATAGTGTATTAATTTAAAAACACTGAATACCAAACAGTGTGGTGATCTCTCAAAAAACTGAACAGAATTACCACATGATCCAACAACTCCACTTCTGAGTGTATACTCAAGTGTAATTATGGATTTATGTTTTTACAACCATATTCATAGCAACGTTATTCAGGTCATCCTGCAGCCAAAAGACGGGAGCAGCCCAAGTGTATGTCATCACATCAACAGATAAACAAAAATGTGACATATACAGTTGAATATCATTAAAACTTTAAAAGATATAAACTTCAGATACATGTTACCAAAAATGGGACTGAATCTTAAAAATGCTGAATTAAACCAGTTGCAGAAGGATTAACTGATTCCATTTACATGAGGTACTGTACTAAGAGTTGTCAAATTGATAGACTGTCAAATGGTAGGTGCTGGAGGGAGAGAGGATTGGGAAATTACTATTTAATGGATATAGAGTTTGAATCTGGAAAGATGAAGAAGTTCTGGAGATGGATGGTAGTGATGACTACACAACAATGTGAATGTTCTTAATGCCATCAAACTATATTTAAAAATTACTACACTGGTAAATTTTACATTATTCACATTTTACCACAATTTTTAAAATCCTGGATACCAGGGCTTACCTTCCTTCCAGAAACACTGTGCAGAATAATTAACTAATGCTCGACAGCAGTGTTTAACATTTCAGTCTCTACCAAAATACCATTTATACGTAGAAGCCTGCTTCACTGGGATGACAGAAAGCATGTAGCTGTCATGGTGATGCTCCAGTTAGGTGCTCATAGCAAGCCCATGCTCAAAGAGTTGTGTGGACAGTGTCATGGAGCTGTGTGCCTGGCTGTGGCTATGCTAAGTCTTGCTCAGTGGAGGGCGTAGGGAATGTAGGGAGTACGGAATGCAGCTTTATCAGAGTCCAGAGCAGTAGAAAAGGAAAGATTTGAGAAGACACCCATAGCAGCTGGTTCTCCTGCCATGGGGCCTCTTATTATAATTCCTGTTTACATTCTCTGCGTGCTACATAAGGTGTCCTTCATCTGTACTACTGAGTGAAACTTATTTTACCCATAAGTCACAGAATAAGCCAGTGAGTGACCTGTAGTCCTGTGGACTATTGTTCAATGGGCCCTACTTTTCTTGATTTGGATTTTTATTCTGTGCCTAGAAAGCCACCTTGAAAAACAGCCAGCTGATTCTTAACAGGTCTAGCAGACATGTTTCTTTCAGGTCTCCTTCACTACCTTCAGGCCCTCTTCCTGTGGCTGACCAGGGACCAAGTTGCTCAAAAATATTACACAGGGATCTATTTTAAAAACTCCGAAACCACGCTCCTCAATTATCCCCCTTTCTTAAGATACCAAGATTATATGTGTGCATGTGGGCATGCACGGGCACACATGCACACACACACATGCGTATGTAAATTTGGCTTAAGGAAATAGTATTAAACAAAAAGGAGATAAAATGGAGTCATCAAAAATAAACAACCAAATATATTAATCTCCTTGTTTTTATACCGGACTTTCCAGTCCTGCTTAAAAACAGACTGTGGTTTTCAATTAGGCGTGGACACTAGGACAAAGCAGCAAAGGTTTCTAAGTCAGTTACTGCAATATCAAGAAAACTGCACATAAAGCATTTTCTTTTTCTTTAAATTGTATTTTTTAAATTTTTTTAGAGTTTTTTTTTTATTTTAAAGATAGTAAAACCCAACAAAACAAAACGGAATAAATCCAATCAAAACACAGCAGTGAAATTGGTACCCAACTTCAAAGTAGGGTAATAGGAAAGCAACAATGGCTACTATAGTATATCTTGTTATCTTCACAGTAGTTGTCCATTCCATCAGATACAACAAAATCAGACCAAAATAAAACCAATCAAAAGAGAATATTGATTAAAGCAAAACAATTAATAAGAATAAAACAAAACAGTGAGAGCATTATTAGACTTCAAAAACAAGACAGAAAAAAATCCCCCCCATTTGCCGTATTGCATACTGTTATCCTCCCTATACATGCTCAGACTGTAAATTCAACCTGACAGTACAATCCTTCAGTTGCTTTTTGTACCTCAGCTTTATTTTTTATTTTAAAGATAGTAAAGATAGCTCAGGTAGTAAAGATATTTCAGGCTGACCTCCAAACCAGCTGGTGGCTTATGGGGTGAGAGGGTTTGGTGATTTTCAGCCTGTACGCCAATAAGCTTACAGGAGGCACTGACTTTTCTCTTTCTGGGTCCCGCATGGTCTGCACGGCTTGTCAGAAAGGCTGGCTAGTTGGATCCTTGATCAGCTCCTCCCAGTCCCAGTATGGCTGATTCTTGGGAGTTGCTGACTTTTCTTTCTCTTCCTGGGCCCCGCATGGTCTGTGCAGCTTGCCAGAAAGGCCGCTAGTTGGATCTTTAATTGTATTTTAAAGAGAAAAAAAATTTTCAAAACAAGATAATAAAGTAAGAATGATTAATACATTGCATATTGTTATCTTTTAATTAGATACTCAGAGTACAAGACATAGGCATTTGTTTGAACAATCTTAGTATAAACCTTTCTTTTTAATGAATTAAGAGAAATTAATAGTGTAAATGTCTTAAGTAACTTGTACGTATATATGTGTGTTTTATTTTTTCCTTTTCCCTTCCTTCTTTTCTCCTTTCCCACATCTCCGTTTTTTCATTACTTTTGAATGGTTTCTTCCCACTTTACAGTATCTATTGTACATTTTGGATCTTATTTGCTCTCTCAGCTTCTCACACTAGGGAAACAATAGGATGTTTACACATGTGAGTCTGGTTTATTTCACTTTTAAGTATGGTCTTAAGTTGCAGCCATTACCTATAAAAGCTTCAAGTTTATCCTTCTTTATGACTGAGTTGTACTCCATTGTATAAAATCACCACATCTTTTTTAATCCATCCTTCAGTTGATGGGCATTTGGGTTGTTTCCAAGATCTAACTATTACAAATTGTGCTGTTTAAACATGGGTGCACATATATCACTGTGGCCTGATGTTTTTAATTCTTCTGTTAAGATACCCCGCAGGGGAATAGCTGGGTCATATGGGATCTCTTTAATCCTAGTTTTTTGAGGAATCTTCACACAGATTTCCACAGTGGTTGCACCAGTCTGTACTCCCACCAACAGTGAACATGGGTTCCTTTTTCCCCACCCCACTCCAGCATTTATTGGTTGATTTCTTGATAGCAGCCATTCATTATGGTTTGAGAGGGAATCTCAGTGTTGTTTTAATTTGCATCTCTTGAATGACCAGTGATATTGAACATTTTTCATATATTTATTTGCCATTTGTATTTCTTCATCTGAGAAGCGTGTATTCATCTCAGATGCCCATTTTTGGATTGGGTCTTTAAATCTGGGAGGTCTCTCATTTTTTTGAGTTCTTTATATGTTCTTGATAGTAATCCTTTTTCTGAGAAACAGCTGGCAAACATTTTTTCCCACCTTGTGCATTGTCTCTTCTCTCTGTTGGTGGTTTCTCTTGCTGTGCAAAAAGCCTTTTAATAAGATGAGATATCAGTTGTTGATTCTTTGTGATAGTTCTTGTGTAATTGGGGTTTTGTTCATAAAGTCGTTGCCTACACCAGTGTCTTCAAGAGTTTTACCTATTGTATCTTCCAACAGATTTATTATTTCTCTTTTAATATTTAGTTCTGACCCATCTCAAATTTAGTTTAGTGCATGATAAAAGATATGGGTCCAGTTTTTGTCTTCAGCATACGCAGAGCCAGTTTTTCCAGCACCATTTATTAAAGAGGCTATCTTTCTTCCAGTGAATGCATTGGACACTTGTGTCAAAGATTTGGTGGCTAAGTATGTCTGGACTTCTTTCTACATCTTCTAATCTGTTCCACTGATCATTATGTCTGTTTGGTTTTTTGTTTAGCCAGTACCATGCTGTTTTTAATCACTGTTGCTTTGTAGTATAATTTCAAGTCAGGGATTGTGAGGCCTCTTGCCTTGCTTTTGCTGCCTAGAACTGCCTTTGCTGTTCTAGGTCAGTTCTGGTTCCAAATGAACTTTAGGATTGTTTCTCTAATTCTGTGAGATATACTGTTAGAATTAAAAAGGTTTTATTTGTTTGTTTTGGTTTTTGAGACAAAGTCTCACTATGTAGCCCAGGCTAGCTCCAAAGTAGTGGCACTCCTGCCTCAGCCTCCTGAATGCTGGGATTACAGGCATGTGCCATCATATTCTGGTTTAAAGGGTTTTATAGGAAAAAAACCCAGGTCAGTAAATGTAAGGAAGAAATATCTAAGGACTTACTCATCTCTGGTATCCACTTGGACACCCTGAGCTTGCATAGAAATGGCACAGATACGATATCTAATCAAAATGAATGCAGCTTCATGAGTTCAGAGGGCACACTGATGACACAAACTCCCTCAAGCAAAGACCAGTGAGCTGGTTGACAACTAGACAAAGTGATATGAGGTAGAGAAAAGCAATAAAAACAGACTTTGGGGGACCCTCCTTATTGGCTTTTTTTTTTCAAAACAGGGTCTCACTGAATCACTGAGTTGCCCATACTGGGCTCTAATTTGCAGTCCTCTGATCTCAGCCTCCCAGAGTGCGGACGCCACCATACCTGCCTTGTTGGCCCTCTTTTTCTTATGACTCAGATGTGCCTGGTTCCAGACCTTGAACTCATGTTTACTGATGGTTTAGCTACCTGGAACCCAACTAACCAGAACCTGAATTAATTCATACTTCATACTTCCCCACCCCCACCCCAACCTTTCCTATACACCCCACCCTACCACACACACCCCACTTCCCTTTTTCAGAGATAAAGGCTCAGAAAACAAGATAGCTTTGGTTTCTAGTGGGGGGGGATATATGCTGGAGGATATTTGTAGCTGATGACACTGACCTGCTGAATCATTGAAATGGTTAAATGCTTTACAATTAGGAAAAGAAACAGCTTTGGAAAGATCTTCAACAGATAGCATTTTCTAGCTGTCAGCCAGAAATTTGAAACAAAAACAACTGTCTGTATCTTCAGATACTGTAGTTAACTAAGATTTTATTGAATGAGGATAGAAGAATAAAGCATTAATTTTTATTCTTTTTTGAGAAACTATGCAAGTTTTGCCTGTACTGCTTTTCCCGTGCCAAAGTTAAAAAGTTAAATCTTTTGTATATTTTGAAAGTGATCTACAAGTTATGATGTAATTGGTTTTAAGAGCAACATAATAAAATAATTTCATGAACCTGTGTATTAATTTCTCTAGTCGTTGGGGAACCATTAACATAATTTTAAGGCTAATTGTATTGGTTTTTTTTTTTAAAGAATGTTTGATATGGTTATTCGTAGCAGATTCAGTTTCACAATTATGCTCTGCTCATGGCATCATCAAAATTTATTTTCATTCTTTGCATTCATGCTAATAGTACAGAGAAGGGTGATGTTACCGGCATGGTAATATATGTAGATATACAAGTCAGAAATTTCAGAAGATATTCCTTCCCAGTGAGTCTCCAAATAATATAAAGCTATGTTGTACTGTGAAGCTGTCTACCAAGTGATATAAGTTGTAGCAAAAATGGCTTATCAGTTCATTCTGATCATTTACAATCTGTTAGGTTTTACAAGAAATCATTTGCGTGCTCTTATTTGGATCTGCCTGCAGTAGTGAAATGATACTCCCCTGTCTCTCTTGCTCTTGCTCTCACTCTCTTTCTCTCTCCCCTGATTTAACAGAGGGAATGATAGCATGTCCAAGGACACTTCATTAAACTGATCATTGCGATGACCTGGCACCTGCAGGTTTTTTGCAGCCAAAAAGTACTGAGACTAGGTATTGTGATGAAGACAGTCATTTACAGTCTTCTGCCCAAGAATGGTATTTGCAAAGCTTCTCAAGATAGCAGGATTTTTATAATTCTTATGGTGCTTACATGGAAATTATAGTTCATTGTTCATATAGACTTTTCCGTATTCCATGCCTTATCACCAGGCCAGATTATTATACGAAGTCCTATGTTTTAAAAGTTCTTAATTTCTAGAAAAAGCCAGAGTCAACAAATAATTGTTCCCTTTTATCGAAACAGAAGTAAAAAAGTGATACAGTCATGAATCACTTAATGACGCAGATGTGTTCTGAGAAGTGTGCTGTTAACCAATTTTGTCATTGTGTGAGCATCATAGAATATGCTTACACAGTTATGGCATACTAAGTAATATCTTATGGGACTACCTTATATTTGTTGTTCATTGTTGACCAAACTGTCATTAGGTAGCACATGACTACATGTACTTATGCTACGTAATTTGTACAACAGAAAAGAATAAAAATAGGGTAAGTTACTTATAATCTCGTTACCCAGATACTTATTCACTCATACTTTGTATATCTTCCCAGGCATTTTCCAGCTAACCAACTAATTACAGATTTATAAGCAGTATTCTGCAATAATTATATGCCATAATTAGTGGCACTCAGGAACAATAATGTTCGATATCATTTTATAGGATAATGATTTCCTCGTTGACTATTTTTTCCTTTTACATTATATTAATCGGCCCTTTAAGAAGAGATACTGTACCTATATGGACTCACCAGTATCTTTATCAGGTAGAATTTTCTATCAACCAGTATTTATATTTCAGCATTCTACCAATATGAAAAGTATTGAGTGGCCCTGCAAGACTTTTGTTTTATTGATACTTGTCTGCACTACATTATGAGTACGTTCATCATGGAGAGTTTGTACATGTACACAACATTCACTCAATCCCTTTTAACCCACTCCCCTCTCCCTACCTACCTGTACCTCTTGGAAATATAATAATATGGATGAATATAGACAGACAGTACATGATGGATCGCATTCTTTGTAGGAACTCCGTGCATGTACACAGCACTTCACAAATGCGCCTCCCCCCGCTTTTCTTTAATTAGTCTCCTTTCCTTCCCCTTCTTCCTCCCTCCATGCTTCAGTTCCCTTCCAGTACGCTGAAGATCCGTCTCACAAGTCCCTACTGTCTGTTCTTTATTTTGTATTTAATTTATATATTGGTGTTCCCATATAAGAGAAACAGTGTGACATTTAACCTTGTGTATCTGATGTACTTCACTTAACATTATGGTCTCAAGGTGCATCCATTTTCCTGCAAATGACTCAAGTTTATCTCTCTTTATGGCAGAGTAGCATTCCATTATACATAAATACCACATTTTCTTCATCCATTCATCTGTTGATAGACATTTAGGCTGTTTCCAAAATTTAAGTATTATTAGTTGTCTTGCTATAAATATGTGTGTGTGTACCACTTTAATATGATGTCTTTAACTCTTTTGGAAAATATACCTTATAGAGGAATACAGTAGCTGGGTCAAATGGAATTTCTATTTCTAGGTTTTTGAGGAATCTCTATGCTGATTTCTGTAGTGTATGTACCAGTTTATACTCCACCAACAATAAAAAGGTTTCCTTCTTCCCACCCCTGGAACAAATAATAACATTTGTTATTATTTGATGTCTTAAGTTATAGACATTCTTTCTGGGGTAAGATGAAATCTGTGTTGTTTTAATTTGAATTTTTTAAATGGTCAGTGATGTTAAACATTTTTTCATGTATTTATTGGCCATTTGTACTTTTTCATCTGAAAAGCATTCATTTCAGATACCCATCATTGATTAGGCCTCTAAATTTGGGGGGAGGTTCTAATTTTTTTGTTTTAATTCCTATATATTCTATATTTAATCCTTTATCTGATAAGTAGCTGGCAAAAAAAGTCCCATTCTGTAGGTTGTCCCTTTACTGTTAGTGGTTTCCTTTACTATGCAGAAGCTTTTTAACTTGGTATGATCCCATTTGTTGATTCTTGGTGTTACTGCTTGTGTAACCAGGGCTCTGTTCATAAAGTCTTTGCCTATGCCTGTGTCTTCAAGAGTTTTACCTATGTGATCTTCCTTCAGATTGTTTCTGTTTTAATATTTGGATCTTTGATCCATTTTGATTTTAGTTTAGTGCATGATGAGACATATGGGTCTAGAGTCAATCTTCAGCATGTACTGTGGGTAGCCACTTCTCTCAGCACCATTTGTTAGAGATCATCTTTCCTCCTGCAAAAGTGTTTTACTCCTTTGTCAAAGATAAAGTACCTGGAATTGTCTCTGCACCCTCTATCCTGTTCCACTGAGCCATGAGCCTGGTTTGGTTTGGTTTGGTTTGGTTTTTGCCAATATCATACTGTATTTAATCATTGTAGCTTTGTAGTATAACTTGAAGTCCAGAATTATGATGCCTCTTGCCTTTCCCTTGTTGCCCAGAATTACCTTGCAAGATTTTTGTGAACCTTTGGAGTCATAAAAAGGAGATCACTTGTATACAGGCTTGTTCTGGTTATTTAAAATAGTATAAACAATGTGCTATAAGCCTATTTAGAAGAAACAGGGAAGGTCAATTCATCCAGATTCCCCGATTTCTGCCCACAGTCCAAACAATATATATGCCAATAAAATTCCAATTTTATAATTGATCTTATAATTGAATGTCATAAGAGTTTCATTTAGATATCTACCTTCTTGTGTTCAGAACCAGGGAGTTTTTCTTCAACTTTATATCTTTGTCCTCCTTCAGAGAAGCACCACTTCCATTTACTCTGGTGTGGGGTTTGGCAATGAGCATCGTGCTGGAATCTCTGTTCTTCTCTTCAGAGAACGCTAGGCTTTTGGCTTGAGATGAATCCCTGCCCTCAGCCAGATTAGGAAGGGCTTTGAGCACTGAAAGAAACCCCAGATAATACTTGTGTCATAATTAAAAATTCATCTGACAAGTATCATCTACAAACCTTATGTCAATAAAATAGGAAATATTTTAGGAAGCATCTGCTAGAAAAGATTTCATTTTTTGAAAAAAACAGCTTCTGTTTGGCCAGCCTCTGTATCAAGACACAAAGTTCCTTGAAAGCAGAGACTTCTGTCATCATCCCTTCAGATGCTTTGTGCCCTCGTGTGCAGCAGGGACTCAACGTGCATTGATTTGAATTAATACTCTGTGCTCCTCAGTGACAGATGAATGAATGTGTACAGGTAACTCCATCTTATCTTCTTCTCACAGCAATGGAAGGGTGCTCTGATAAAGATCTGCAATTGTTTTAAGTGCCCCAGTTGGGTACAGGCGGGGGGAAGTGGTGTACAGTACCGTGATCCTGTCTTGGAGAAGGAGATGTTCATGTGGATAATGAGAATTTGGTTCTTTGACTTTGGTTTCAGTTTGAGCACCTTGTTTCACTGAGTCACAAAGCTCACCATTTGGCAATAGGCACGTCATCTAAGCCTGAGATCGTCCCTTGGACACCTGTTTATGACATAGTATCTGAATTTCACATTACATTAACAGCCAGCACTTGTCATATAATTTCAAGAACACACTACAAGATAGTTGGCTTTGTAGTTGTCATTGAGATTAACTTTCTCTAACCTAAACCAGTGAAAAGTAAAATGCTCCTCACCACATAAAAGTTTTGCTTTCGCTGTGTTTAGACCCCTCCCACTTTGTCACAGCACAGTCATTTGGAGTCTGATTTGGGGGCGGTGTGGTTGTTTCTCAGTGGTGTATGACCCACTTTTTCGTAATACTTAATTGCTTGAGTTTTTGCAACCCAAGCCAGAAGTTCTGACGATAGTGGACTCAAACCTAAGAAGGATTTTCTGAGGCATCACCTCAGTGCTGTTCCGCACTGTGCATTGT
This sequence comes from Cuniculus paca, assembly GCA_004365215.1. NCBI lineage: Eukaryota > Metazoa > Chordata > Mammalia > Rodentia > Cuniculidae > Cuniculus > Cuniculus paca. The sequence goes on from RJWT010015172.1 coordinate 9,925, forward strand.
CGGAAGAAGGTGTTAGCACTGCAGGGTGTGTGTGAACTACCGGAGGATGACAGGACATTTCCTCTAGTTTCTGGATAATGAGCGAGCATACAGGTAAAGTTGCTTTTCTCAGAGTTGACTCCTTTTGTGTCTTCATTATTTTCTTGAAGTAGACTTTTAACTATTAATCACTCACTGCATATGTTTGCTGTTGTGCCTTTTGAATGGTACTCTGAGACCTTGATAACGTTCATTAAAAATCTGAAGAGAGAGTAATCAAAAGTTCTCTCATCTCTGCCTTCTTTATGCCCCTAGCAGACGTTGTCTTTATCAGTGTTTTTTCTCTTACTTGCTGTCAAGGTGGTTTGTCTCTAAACATCAAGTGCTTCACTTTGCAGTGATACCCTTGTGTGAGTTAATGTTTGATAAGTGTCAGGCTGCACAATGGTAAAGTGCGTTTAAGGCAGACAGAGAAAAAGGAAAGGATGCTAAGTGGATGTTGTGCCTTGGTAAGTCCGGTCCACTGCAGACTAAAAGCAGGTCTAAAGCAAGTGCTATTAGTTTAAGTCTGGCAAAATCATTCCTGACAGCCTGTTCTGTTTTAGAAATACTGATGTTTATAATATTACTTTTGTTAATTGGAAGAACTTTGAAAACATCATTATTGTTTCAAAATAAAACATGATGGGTATTACCTTCCTGAACGCATGGCAGAGTTTTTGAGTACATTTCCTTGCGTGCCGTTCACGGGGTTTGTCTCTGCACTGAATTACATACCAATTTAGAGGCTTTGAACTTGCCCAGAGACAATAAGTCAACCTTGTTTTCCCTGAAAGTCCTCATACAGAAAAAGAATGAAAGTACAAACACTAACTGGAAAAAATGTCACACATTTTAGCCACTTTGCATCCCTTGTTAGGACAAACCCTAGGTTGGGTTTTTTACATTTGTAAAGTTGTGCGGTAGGTGGAGCAGTGTGGGTGGCCCAGAAAAAGTAGTGGTTAGAATAACATTTTCCATTTATTGCCCTTTGTGCCTGGCTAAAAATAAGATTCATACAAATCAGAATATGTAGTGCAAGCAAAATCACTCTGTTAATTCTGATGACTGGTTTGCCCACATCTTTGCATCTGTTTGGTAAGGGGTATATTGGGTAATAAATGTGTCTCTGTTTAAAGAGCAAAAGGCAGCCAGGGCTTTGCGCTATTTCTCTACATGTGATAGTTTATCAGCATTTTCCCCTTGTGAAGGAAGAAAGACAGAACTCATACATCTACAAATTGTGTCAATCAACAGATGAAAGGAGTGATGGAACCCTTGAATCTTTTTTGAAAGGAAATGCCTTGTTGGAAATGCCACCTTACAACATCCATCTTCTTGGCCCATTGTTAGAAAGTTGTTTATTGTAAGCTCATAAAATGGTGAGGAAATGGTCTCTTAGAGTTGCTGTAGATGAAAAATGGGAGGGGGAGGATTTAGGGTACCAGGGACTGAGGAAGAAAGAGCCCTCACCTGCCCCGTAGGACCCTCCCTCCACATAGATGTTGGAAACGCAATTCACCAAGTAAAAACTCCTCTACCTCTGGTATCTGAGTTTATTGCACCCACAGCAAGTGATAACATGTCAGTCTGTGGCTAGAAGAAATACCACACAGGGATGGCATCAGCGTTCTTAGGGAAATTTGTGCCTTCGTGATCCTACAGATGGTGCTGTCCCGTTGCACTGACTGAGTGGTTGTGGCATTTCCAAAGAATGAAAATGTCTGCAAGTGTTTTGAGCCTTTTGGTTTGATGTAATCTGTGAAATAGATGAGTCAAGAGGGCAGTCATTCCAGAAGCCTCTAAGAAATGAAGACTACAAATCACACTCCTCCAACTGTGGCAGACAGCGTGGCGCAGTGGTTAAAGTGAGATGAGAGCTTTGGGACAAAAAAGACACGAGTAAATCTTAGCTGAGCTACCTTATTGACCTTGATCTGTTTACTTAACCACATATGCCTATGTGTCGTTATTTGAAAATGGGAACACGAATAGAACCTACTTCATAGGGTGAGAATCCAATGGAATTAACATGCGTGAAGTATAAAATCAGTGCTCTATAAAACAAAGCTGGTGTCATTTTTATGTGTGCCATTGCATCATACAGACGTTTTGAAGAATTTCAGGGCTTTTGGGGATTCCCCTGTATGCTTGGCATATAAATGGACAAAGGATCAACTTCTAGTTTATCGTTTCTCAATCAAAGATACAGCATCTTCAGGGCCGTTCAATTCTTCATAGGTTACTAATGGTATTTGGATGAATGTTTTTTATTGTGCAGTAAAATGAGAACAATATAAGCCTTCTTTCTTTTTAAGATTAGTACTGTGTTGAGCATATTCAGTTATTTTTACCTACTCACTATGTTTTTTATTTTAAACATGGATATTTCAGTTCTAACATCTGTGCATGTTAATTGTTGTACCTGCTAGTGTACATTAAGAAAGAGAGAATGCTAATGTTGTAATCAAGATAGGTTTTAAATATTTCAGGTGGGAATGAGCAAAATTTCAGGGGCAATTAGTTTCCATGGTAGTGCAGTTTCCTACAGAAATACTGCATCTTTTATAATTCTGATTACTGATCAGTTAGATGACCAGCTACTGACAAGCAGGAAACACTTATTGTTGCTTTTATTTTCATTAGTTTTGCAAATCATTTTCTGTTTCATATAATATACCTGTCTTTCTAGGAGTCCTTTTCTGCCCACCAAAGTTTTCCATTGCAAATTAAATATATTATCTATTTTATGATATAAGGTCATAACTGTAGGTAGCATGTAACTTTTTTAGTTAACCTTTAAGACTTTTAGAATTATATGCTAACAGTTCAAATTAGACTCTTCTTTCAGTCTCCTCCATAACCTTCCTGGCATGGTGTTTCTTCATTTATCAAATTAAAAAAGAAATTGTGACAGCACCTTAACTTTGCCTCACCTGAGACCTGACAAGAAGTGATAGATGAGACCAGTAAGCTACAGAACTAAATACATGGTACACATAGAAAATGGTGATGGCTTACTTTTATCAATCAATACATTTTGTTTTCCTTCAAATGTACTTTTCATGGTCTGTCTTTCCATCTCTGTCCCAGATACCATTGCTGATTGTAATTTATCTATGAGCATAATCATCAGATTTTCTGGGCTTTTTATGTTAGGTGCCATTAGTCCACAGTGGAGACATGTCTCAGGTCAACTCTGACAGGGAGATTTGTGTATTAAAATGACATAAGGCGTCCTCCAGTGTATCCAGTGTTGCTTTGTCCATTTTTCTCTGTTGAGCAAAATAGAAGAATGCTTTTTAAGCCAAGCAAATCATTCCAGGTGACTTTCAAGGTTTCTGGCATTGCAGATCACCTTCAGTCCCCTCCACACATACATCAGCCCCATTATCTTTGCCAGCTTTATTGTACTTTGCTACAGATGAAAGTTTCTGTAAAAATCATAGAGAAGGTGATAAATTAGGCTGTAGCTGTGATTCCCTCCCACACTTTGATAAGGAATGACAGACATTCTGAAATGCATCCCGTTGATACACCATACACTTCTTCCTGCATAACAGCCAGTTTTAACCTATCCTTCATGTGCAATTTAAGGGCACTGCTGGGCTGGGCTCATTATTCTTTTGGTTGAATAATGTAAAGCATTTGCAATGGAGATTTACTCTAATGACGTATTTTAAGTGCATGTCCGCATTGCTGGTTTAATGCACTCAGTCATGGAATGCTTTAGAGTTTATTGCTAATGGATGACTCCTTGGGAAAACCAGAATTTTCAATAAGATTGACATTTGGAATGAGAAATATAAATCTAATGAGAGCATTTCAACCAAGGATTGTAATTAGGGCTGAATGGAGTAAATTTGCACACACACGCCACAGAAGGGCACAGTGGAAGGTGAAATTGCATGCTCTGCTATGAATGAGGGATGGAGGCCGATATATCCGTGTCAGGCCATGACACTGTGGAGTATAAATGATACTGTCACCAAGTGCTGCACAGGGTACCCAGGGAATTCCACTCTAGTAAATTACATTACTTAGACCTTGAAGGCATTGTATCGGGATGAGAGGAGGGAAGAGAGGGCTGTCGGCACCTAAAGGAAGATAGTAGAGAACAACTGGCTGCAGGGATAGAAGCACTGGTTTTCCATTGTACCTGGAGAATTTTGTGTTCTCCTTTGTTAATTAGTTCATACAAGTGACAGCTGTATACCTGTGAAAGAGCATAATGTCCGCTTGAAGTAAAGGTTACAGATAGCCGTAAGGGAATGAATGTAAGTTGATTTCTGTAAACCAGAGTTGCATTCTCCTGTTATTCACATCTGGCTGATACTAGGTGTTTGCTATGAGCTTGCCCTTATTTTCTTTCAGTAAAGTGCAAAAATGCATTGTGAGAATTTAGTCCTCATTCTCTCAGTAACATGGTTTCTTTCTTTTATGCCTTAAGAAGAGCATGTGTATCTTACTCCTCTCCTGTCACCAGTTTCCTCACATCACCTTCCAACCCTAAAGCAAACAAACTACACCGGTGCATAGTATTGCATCGTATGAGAGCACTCAAAGTTCAGAACAGTTGTGATTTGTGAAGAAAAACTGGGGTTTTTTTAACTTCTTTTTTCTTTTGTCCACCTGAAGTACAGTGAGGCCAGTGTTTTTGAGTTGATTTGTCTTCCATCTCTGGGAAGGAATTAGAAGAAAATAAACACATAGATTATATCGCTACCTTTTAGGTCATCAAAGATGTGCCTTTGTCACCTTTGTCTAGTTTGACTCCACATGCTAGTTCTTTAAAAAGCTAGCGCCAGGTGTTCTAAAATTAGTCATGGACTATAATGTACTTTATTTACTTATTTAAATTTAAAAAGCAAATGCCAGCTTTTCCAGTGAAATTTTTCCCAACATACCATTATTGTTGAATAAATTTGATAATGCTCTATAATTGAACACTAAGCAATCACTAAAAATGGCAATATAATAGTTCTTTTTCACTTTAGCAGCTTTATTAATGAGTAATTGACATATAATAAGTTACACATATGTAAAGTATACAACTTAATAAGTTTGGACATTATGTGTATATCCATGTAACTGTCAGCAGAAGCAGAATAATGAATACATGCCTTACCCTTCTGCACCAAAATTTTCCCCACCAAAGTTTCCCCATGCCTCTTTGTTTTTTATTTTTGTGCATCTTTTTCTAATTTTTATTTTTATTTAGTACATGTTTGCAGTACACTATGATTACATTCACTAAATCACAGTCACTTTTTAACTAGAAGATAAATGTCCCTCCTGATGGATAGATTCTGAAATGACATCAATCCTGACTTTAAGTGTGTGTCACACTTTAGTCCTTAATGAAGTGAATTTGGGAAGCAACTGTAAAATTTGCCTAGCTTGAAGAATACATGGGATTCTGAAAATGTCATTACCAGGCTTCCAAATGACTGCCTTTTAGCAGTTTTGTTATATAGGCACAAGTAGTTAGCAGTGGTGATAATAATACCTTGAATTTGACATTAAATAATACTCTATCCATATCAAGATATAATTAATTTAATCTATCTTGCAGCCATAGTTGCAGGCTTATTTTATTCATCCAATCACAAAACTTAGTGAAGCCAACATACTTGGAAAACCAGATTTGAGGATAGACAGGAGAAACCTGGGTTAATAATACATGGTTGTTATTTCAGTTTTGTTTAGAATATATCCTCACCTTCAAAAGTGTTTTTAGTAGTTGACTCTGAAATAACATCTAAGTGAAAAGGTATCATAAAATTTAGTTAGGTTCTTAGTTCTCTGGGACAAACTCTTATGTCCCAGTCAGGAATTCTTAGTTCTCTGGGACAAACTCTTTTGTCCCAGAATCCCTGCTTTCTATATGGCTTCAGTGAGTACAGATAAGTCTGTAAGCACAACCTTTCCACACTGAGGACAACACATGCACTGAGACGTTTTATGTTCACTTTAACGATGGTGTGTACCTTATGTCTTACGTGTTCTTTTCATCCATGACATGTACTGGGAAATCACATGTGTTTTATTGTTTACCACATTGCACATGCAGCTTCCTTTTCCTGGCCCCTTGCTGCAGCATACTATCAAACTACATCTTTGAGTTTTTCTGAATTGAATATTGACGGAAGGGATTTGACCGCATCTAAAGTGGACTTGGTTTCCAATCTCTTCATTCTGAAGAGCTTCCTTTGTTCCTCCCTACCCGTGTCTTACTGTACATTTTTTTTTTTTGGTCTTACATTAAAATTGGAAAGGGAAAAAGGGGGAGCTCTTTGGGAGAAATAGGTCTGTGGAGAATTGTGAGTACTCATTCAGAAGCTATTCTTAGTTCTGAGAAATATAATGAATTTGAGCTTTGAGTCCTGGTGAAGCTCCCATTAATGATCCCGTTATCACCACCTCCCCTCCACCTGATTGTTTTCCCCAAAGACGACTGGTATTTTCTTCCTAACATTCTGAATGGAGTGCCTTCCAGGTAAAGCACATCTTAAAAGCGTTGAGTCCTCTCGCAGTGATAGTTTGCCAGATGATTCTTAATTGTCCTATTAAGTGCTTCTCTCTTACATTACCTTAACGTCTGCTGTGTAGAAGACACTTTTCCATAGACCTTGATTTACTTGTCAGAAGTCAGCCCACTAAAGTTAGCACTTCACTTACATTATCATTATGGTGTTCCAACTGACAACTCCTGCCACATTGCCGTGTTCCCGTGTTCCCACTGTTGCAGAAAAAGACTTTTGTTCTGACTTAATGAGGAACAAAATGCAAACAACAACATAGCTCTACCACCAGAGATCCTATAAAGACATGTTCAAGTGAACAAAAGGTCGTTTGTTCATGTCTGACATAAGGATATAAGAATTTAAACAATAAGACCTCTTGTGAAATGTGGCAAAATATGCACCCCAAACGTTGTGAAGTTCTGTGTCTCTTGAAAGGCAATTTTTACATAGGCTTCAAAAACCCATTAACATCAAACCACTCTTTTAAAAAGAAGAAAGAAAAATCACTTGTCTCACTATAACATTAAAGCAGTTTCTGTTCTAAGGAAAGGTAAAATGCATTCGTCTATATAAAGAACATGCACTATAATTTATAAAAATCTTAGTACTCTATTAGGAAATGCAGCCTCTCTTCCCACCTGAAATGGGAAATCTGTTTTGTGAAACCCCTTCTTTCTTTTAATAATATTTATTTTTCTAAATGAAAAAAAATCCTGTAAATCACTTAAATTCAAAATGAAGTTGTAAGGCTTGATAATAATTCTGACATTGGCGGAGCATGGGGAGAGGATAATCCTGCTTTGAAAAGAAATTTTAATTGAGTTTGCTTTAATGTGAACCCTGTCCTTTTTTGCTTTGAGCCTTTAAGGGAGGCTTAGTATATTTGCAAACCTCCTCAGGGCTATGGAAGAAAAACACAGATATTTCCTTGTCAGCTCACATCAGGGACTCTGACAAAGCCCCCAAATTTTCCCAAATTTGATGTGTGATATGTGACTTTTCAGGAAAGGCTGGGGTAGGAGCACATGTTGAATGGCCAAAGGTGCTCCACTGAGCTGATGTAGTAGTATTAAACTCTAAAGATTTTTAAGTGTTTGCAGATGGGTACATACAGCATCCTTGCAGAATTTTCTTAATTGAAGAAATGTTTCATCTCTATCTCTGTTGACAGAAAAGATTGCCTACTGATAATTGCTTTGCCTAAGTGTCTGATAATATGCCAGGAATGAGAGCATTCTGTGTTAGGTCATCTTTAATTATGCATGTACCACCTGTCAGCTCTGAATCAGTACCAGATTAGATCCTCTCTCAGAGTCACTTTGGGGAGGGTCAGAGGGAAGCTGAGGTGATCTCTTTTAGAAACAACAAAAATAGTAGTAAACATGTCTCATAACCTGCAGCTTTTAAAAGGAATCTCATCTGCATTGTTCTTCAACAGGAATGAGCCATTGGTACATCTGAAAAATGTTTGAAATCCTGCCCAAACAAGATAAATTACTGCGAAGACAAATTACTGCAAGAGGAGATGGTAGTACCTCCTCCCTCAGTACCATCTGTTGCATTTCCTTTTTGCTCCCTCTCATCATTGTAAATGAGCCAGGGAAAAGCTCAGAAACATTTTTATAAGCTATGTGAGGACAGGAAATATGTTAATGATGTTAGATTTCATATATTTCAGGGGTTTTTTCAGTAGTTGGTTGGCTTTTTTTAGAAGGACAAGTGTGGGTTGGAAGTAATGCTTGTTACCCTCTGTCAGCTTTTGGTAGTTTTATTCTCACTTTTCAGGGTTGTTTGGGACTTTCTGGTGGGGTGTTTAGGGTTCTTTACTGAAAGCTCTGTTCTCTCTTACATCCTTTCGTAAGGTGGATTCGTGGAAGTTGCATCTCTTTGTTCACCTGGCAGAGGTCTAAGGGAAGCTTTGAGTTACTGTGCCCTTTTCATGGAGGTGGGGTGGGTTGACCAAGAATCTAAAGGCAGAGAAAGGTCAAGTGGATGGAAATGACAGGTGTGTGGCTACCATGTGGGACAGCTTTCAGACTTTTACCTGCAAAGATGAGGCTCCAACCCTGTCTGGTCTTCAGCCTGAGAAGATTGCCTTGAGAGGAGTTTGTGGGTGATACCCTAAGAAATCCTGAAGTGCATTATTTCAAACTCTGCTGGCTAAAGGAACAGAAGAGAATATCAGGTCAGCTGACAGAGGGTGCAGACCCTATTTCCACCAGAGCACTGTGCTGTGGTCCAGCCCATAGCTCTAAGTGCCTCTTGGTTGCTACTTGATACATGAGTTGCCCCTTGCTTTTTGATCCTATTCAAACAGTTCACTCAAGCAGGGATGCAATCCACGAAATGCAGAGCAACCTTGAAAACTTATTACAGTACCATTGCCAGTGCTTTGGCTATTTAATACTCACTAATAATTAAACAAATGTTATATGCCAAACTTTCAACTGCATGCCAGGGATACTTAGGAAAACAGGAAAACATAGTGTATTCTGGGCTGTGATAGAAAAGAACATCAGGAAGTAAAGCTAAATCCAGAAAAATAGAGAAAGGAATTGAAAAAGAGGAACAGGGAAGAAAAAGCAATACCACTGTGTTCTCTCACACCAGCTGATCTTTGCAAGATCCTTCCCATTTACCTCAAAAAGATCTTCCACTGTCTATACCTGGTTGATTCTTACTTTGAATTGTTCAAGTACCATCTTCTTTAAAAAGCTCTTTTGCTCCTCACTGGCAAAATTTGCTACCTGTCCTCCATCACTGCATTGCATAGTTCCTGCTTCTGTCACAGCTTTCATCATGTAATCCTTGAGTGTTTGTGGATTTTTCTCCCCTACAAAGTGGCTGCTGAAAATGCTAACATTATCTTAATCTTGGCAGTAGCAGTCCTATGTCCAGAGAAAGCAGGAATGGCTTTGTACTGGGTCACACTAAGTGTATTATGAAAGTACATTTGAAGAGGAAAATAGACAAATTTGAAAACTTCATGCATACAGTATCAGAAATGGAGAGGGCATCTGTGAGTATGTCTTATAACCAGTGGTTGAAGAAACAAAAGAAAGCCTGAAAGAAGAAAAAAAGGAGAAACAGTTCATCAAAAGAACAGTTTGTGTTTTCATTGTCTGAGTGATCATTTTTTAATGCCTAAATCTTGTAATCTGAACAACTACTTTCAAGATAACAATATGCAATATATTAACTAGTGTTAATTTCCTATTTTTTTTGAAATTCTGTATCATTTTTATCCTTTTTTTGTTTTTAAAATTAAAAAAAGGAGAAACATAGTAGCTATATTTAGATGTCTGAAAGACTGTTACTCTAGGAAACGCAAAACCATAAAGATAGGAGTTCTAAGGAACATCTTTAGGTTCGGAGCAAGAATTTTTTTGTGGATAAAGATAACCCTCCTGACACCCATGCCTTCATTTGACAACAGTAGTCTCCCCTCCTAATACTGGAATGCCAATCACTGTCTTTTAAGGTCATATTTGGGGTTTGAGAGCTGTGATAGACAAGATTTCTACACTGGCAGAGGGGAGATGCACATAACAGACAGCCCAAACATTCTTAAGACTTGGGATTCCCCATTCCATGCAGAATCAGTCAGGATAGCCAATAGCACATCACCCCTAACCTCCTTATATGGTACTAGGTTGGTCTAGTATTCAGCACACATCCAGCAATAAGCCACAGGCTGAAGACAAAATGAGGCTTCTGGAAGATAATGGTGTCCTTTGGGGATGACATTGTGCCAGAGTAGGTCACGATCATTGTCCTTGTTTCACCCTCCAGAGCTGAAGAGGCTAGTAGAAGGGTATTCTCTCCACCATTTCTGCTAGCCAGAGCCTCAGAAGGTTCTTTTCCTCATTCCAAGACCTGACCATGTGCTCATATCCTTCTTTTGCCCTGTTGTCTCAGCCTGGAGTCTTCTCTACTCTTCACTTTTTCTTTTTTCCTCTCTATTTCCATCCTTCCTTGTCTATTTCTTCCTAATCTTCTTTTCTTTATCTCTAGCTTATTTCCTTACTGGTCTTATCTTCATTCTATATAAGCTTGTTCTGATAAACACAGGTTTAAAATTATATTCTCAGTAACTTCTTTACTATAAACAAAAAGTTTTATGTAGCTTTGAGGGGAAAGA
>RJWT010015173.1:0-20596 GCA_004365215.1 Cuniculus paca
GAGAGGAGAGGAGAGGAGAGGAGAGGGGAGGAGAGGGGAGGAGAGAAGAGGAAAGGAAAGGAAAGGAAAGGAAAGGAAAGGAGATAAAAGAGGAGAGAGGAGGGGAAGGAATAGAAATGGAGATAAACACCATTAAATCCCACAATGATGAGAACATGTCAAAGAGACAAAGAAGTCAGTGGAAAGAGCATCCAATGGTGAAAGTTGGAAAAATGATTAGTAAAGTAAACAAAATAGTATTGGATTAAAAACCAATTCATTTACCCATATTGATAAAAAAAACTGACTGAACAAACAAGTGGAGGAGAAAAACACAAATTTCTGTAATAGAATTCCAAATGATGATGTAGAAACTGCACTCAGAGAGATGGGCACAGCCCTCACTCCGTGAGCACAGGCTGCTCACACCCCTGCTTGCATAGGGGGGACCCCAGACAGACCCCACTCCAGCCGCATGCTCATGGTGACATCAGCAGTGGGCAGTCACCTTGGAAGCAAGTGCCTGGGTGTGAAGGGCCAAGAATGGTGCTTCAGGTCTTTGGTTTTTCTCCCAAAACCCCAGCCTCCAGTCTACCCTAGGGAAATATGTGTGACAAAATCCAAAGGGAGGGACATTATACAATGTTCCAAGGATAAATTATTTTGACTTATGCATCGTAACATTCCTGGGGTGATCAGAAATAAGGAAAGGCTGAGAAACTAATGGTCAAGAGGACCCTAAGGAGACATGATGATTGAATGTGGTATACCCAAATGTGTGAGATATATTCCACATACAAATACATATGTACTACAAATTTGCTTACTCACTTGACTATTAATGGAATCTTAGGCTAATTCTACTTCTTGGCTATTGTGAATAATGTCATAAAAAAGACCAGAGGCATGCAAATATCTCTTTTGCATGTTGACTTGAAGAAGAGTGAAATTATGTTATTTTCAGGAAAATGGATGGAACTGGAGGATATCAGGCTAAGCAAAATAAGCCAGACAAAAAAGACAAGTATCCCATGCATTCTGTCATATGTAGAAACCAAAATTTTAAAAGTTTAAAAATTAAAGAGATGATCTGAAAGTAGAGGGTCTACAAAGGAAGGGGAGGAGGGACATGAGCATCGCACCATATGCATGTTTGGGGATGTCACAGTGAAACCCATTAATTTGTACAATTGATATTTGTAGATAGATAGATAGATGGATAGATAGATAGATAATACACCACAGCATCTAAGACAGAAAGCTTCAACCAGGGATGGGATCCAAGAACAGACAAATGACCTTGACTACAAAATAAGAAATTATGGATAAAAGTGCAGTCTTTAATTAACAACAATGTATCCCTAGTGATTCTTTCATTCCGAGAGAGTTACCACACTAATATTAATGTTAACGTTAAACTGTGTGTAGAGTGTGGGGAAACACCGTACTGTCTTTCAAATGCTTCTGCAAAACAAAGTTTTTCTTTTTTTTCTTTTTCTTTTTTTATTTTAAAGAGAATAAAAGCAAAACAAAACAGAATAAAACACAGCAAAGCAGATCAGAACAGAAAAATGCAAGCAACACAGGTCTTCAAAACAACCACAGGAAATTAACAATTGCTACCCAGTGTCTCTTGTTTTCTTTGAAATGGTTGTTCATACATTCACACACAATAAACTCGAGCAAAACAAAATAATATAAAACCAGATAAAACAAAAGAGTGAAAGCATTACAGGCCTTCAAATCAGACAATAAGAAATCAACAATGGCTACCTTAATGTCCTTAAAACAAAGTTTTTCTAAAAAATAGTTTGTCTTTTTTTTTTTTAATTGTCTATGGGAGACATGGAATGCCTCCCTATACTGTGTAATGTGGCTTGGGAAGAAACAATTTCACACAGCGTGAGTTGATTAAAAAAATAATAACCCTGCAGAAGGCAGAACCATTTGGGACCTTCTCTCCATTGTCGTCCTTGTCCAGCCTTGAACCGGCACCATTCAGGGGACTCTAGCAGGCCCAACCGAAGTCCTTTCTGCCCTAAGAAGACAGAAGAAAACCTTCTGGGCACACGTGTACACTAGTTTTCAACAGCATAACTTATAATCAAAGTCAACGTGGCACAAAAGAGTAAATATGAATTCATCAGACAAAACTTAAACATCAAAAATGAAATTCTGAGTCTGTGAGAAGCTGTGCTTGTAAGAATTCCAGAGCCAAGGAATTTGCAGAAGCCATTTCTCAGTCTTTACCCTGGGTTCCAGCAGCCGAAAGCAGACTTTAGAGCTGCAAAGACTGAGCCGAAGCGATTTGCTCAAGATTCCTGGCAGAGGGTCCCGGGGCGCTGAGCAGAATACTCGCTCCTCTCCCCGTTCTAGGCGGACATCTCCAAAACCAGTGGCTTTCTGCATCCTCCTCCATAAATCCCTTGCCAGTTTGGAAGGGACTTAAACCCGAATGTTACAGAAACATTGTCCCCTGTTTTTATGGAGCTCGTCTGTGAATTTGTTGGTGGAAGTGAAAAGTCTATGCAACTGGCTTCGAAACAAAAATGCACCTACACTTTTGCGGCAGATGCCACCCACACCAGCTGTGAAACCAGTCACGGACGTGGGTGCAGTGTTTCCATCAGAAGGTGTAAGTCCAAGGAGACAGAATGCTGCCAAGAGAGGTGAAAGAAACTGTGTGTAGTGGTTTCTCTAAGTCCCCGGGAAGACTGTGGGGAAGAGGGCAGAAACCCCTGTCTGCGCAGGTGCACACAGCCCTCTGGAGAAACCCGTCCACAAAGAGCTCTGCCTGGTGCTCTTCAGAGCCCACCCCTCGGCCAAATTTAAATAAAAGAACCTGGAACCTGATTGCTAAATATATAGACACTTGGAAAAAATGAACTTGGTTTTTAGTTTTATAGCCCAAATAATTTTTAGCTGAAGAAAATAATAGAAATGAACAACAGACATAAAACTTTAGCCTGTGTAAATTAAATGGTTCTGCTGCATTAACTTCATAAAACCATAATCCTGTCCCCCATAAACTATTACATGCACGGCAACATATCTGATTTATGGGGTGTAGAGTCGATGGGAAAAAATTAATGCTTGAAAAACATATTAGAGACATTATTGAACAGATTTTAATTGAGATTTGATTTCAATGCCCCTTATCCACATGATTAATGGGTCCTACCCCTAGACTCAGGCAGGCTGAAAAGAGTCTTTAATATGACAATTAAGTATCTGTCTTTGGGTTTTATGTAGCTCTCCCCCACCCCAATCACTTAATCAGTACAGTGTAGCTTTTGTGCAGATTAAATTGAGACTCAATTTTCTCTATTTTCCAGCACTTACTTATGTTTTATGACAAGCACTAAATCAATTTTATGCTATTATTGATTTTTTCTTAAATGGACACAAACCATTTCGCCTTTTGCCCTTCTTTCTACTTTCCTTCCTTCTCCTTTTCTCACTGTATGCTTGATATATGGGCAGCTGAGGAAATTTCTAATGTTTCCTGAAATTTCCACAGGTCGTGCCAATTCATTCCACTTTTATAACATCAGAACTGACAAACTTAACCTGGAATTCTATCAAAACTTATACATTGCAGTAATGTGACAAGGACTATGAGTTGCTGGGATTTTTTTTTTCTCTTCTTTTCAAAACAACAAAAGCCTCAAGGTTAATTCATTTCCCTGTAAGTTCCGGCCAAGATTTCTTCTATAATATTGCCTAATTTTTTTGAACAGAAGCTTAAGCTATAATTTTTCTAACATCCTTGAAGTCTAATTAATATAGCAATAGAGGGAGAATCTATTTCATGGCTTGCAGGGAAAGGGCATTATCTGCAAGGTGCAATAACTCCTCTGAGGGGCTTGGCGACAGCAAGTTGTATGCAATGCAATTAAGAAGCTCCCAGATCTTTGGGGCTTTATCCTCTATGACCTATGGCAAAAATTAACTGCCGCCTTGGGCAAAAGAAGTAGGAATAGGTACATAATTTGTAATCAGATAGCATTTTCCTGAGTGAGGAATTATACATGAAGAAAAGCAGCAGCCAGCAACACAGGCTTCCATCTATGATGGTCTTGGAAATTCAGCTACACATCTTTGAAAATATAATCATATTTAAATGTAAATACCTGTTTCTTAAAAATTGATTATAAGATTTACACAAATAAGTACAACTACTATAGTCAATTCCTGAATTAGCACATTGTATACTTTTATTTAAATGCTAACAGCTAAGCTATAAATAAATATAATAGCATGCATTTTCTTTTATATCTATAAAAATACAACATGTAATAAATATCATTAAATTTGAAAAGTAGTAGTATAGCACTACCTGCAACAGCGTTTTGAAAAAAAAGTATAAATCCAAATAATGCAGAAATCAAATGCTTGCTTTCAGTATCTTTGTATTATGCAATATTAGTTTGCATTTAAACTTTGGGGCAAAAAGGAAAAAAGAAGGTATCATTATCAGAAAGTCAATTTCCTTAGTGATCTAGTTCTTTTCTCCCATCTCCATTTCCTCTCAAGAATATAACTGAAAACTAATGTAAAATGTTCTGTAATTAATTTTAGGTTAGTATGCCAGGGCAATGTTCATTAATACATAGGTTAAAAAGCAAATACTAGCTACGTGTGTTCTATGGAAATTGACCCCAAAATGATTTATGGCAAGAGTTTGGATGCCCACAGATTACTCTCACGTTGAAAAATGCTGAAAGATCTGAGCTCAGAAGCTTTCACTGCGGCAGTGCTCTCTGCAAGTCCTGTGGCCCACACGGAGAAGGATGAGGGAGGCTGCAGCCCGGGGCCGCCCCAGAGGATGGACTCCTGGAGCTCCCTCATGGAGGGCCCAGTGCACCTCCAGGTCCTTGCAGGGGCCTTGGGTTTCACAGTCTCATGAGTTGAGGACAGAAGGGAAAATGTCCCAGAAATTCTTCTTCCTACAGTTGCCATGGTGCTTAGTGTGGTGAGGCAGGTCACATATCTGGAGGCTTGGGGGTAACAATAACAACATTTTTGAGAAACATGTTTAAAGGTCATTCGTTAAAAATATACGCATTAATAAGACAAGCAGAAGCAGAAAGAAAATAGACAAGAGATGGAACAATATAATTCATAGAATATAATGAAAACAAAGGTGAGGATGAAAAGCACTTTAAAAACTAGAGTGTCTGTTCCAATTTTACTGAAAGCAGCTTGATCGACTGACTCAATTTTCCTAGTGTTTTCTCTTCTGATAGTTGTTTGCTCTTTTCCAGGCAAGGTCCTCAGCATTGGCACCACTGTAACAGGCTTCCTGTGTCTTGTGGGGTGTTTTGCAGCATCCTGACCCCTGCTCCCTGGGCACCAGACACACCCCTGACCCAGTCAAGAAAACTCAATGTATCCAGCAACCACTGTCAAGCCCCCTGCAGGTGGGGTGGGGCAAGGCCACCCCATTGAGACCCTCCAAGTCCTCGCCTGGGCTGGCCTGTGCCTCAGCCCTGCTCCACGAGCTGTCATGGGGCTCACAGTGATGCCATGCTCGTCCTCACTTCCATTCCTTGCTTGTATTAATGATTTAGCTTATGCTTTATAAACTTCAATTAGTCATGAGTGAATAATGCGCTATTTGCTTGCAATCAACTTTGATCTAGGCAGTGTGTATATTACAGAATTTCCAAATGCAGAAAATCTATTCACTCTTAATGATCATGAAATTGTTCTAACAGAAAGAAGTAGGGCACATTAACCAGAGTGCGCCTCAATGAGTTACCTTGATTTAAAAACAAAACAAAATAGAAACCTCTCATCCAATTCTCCAACTGTTAACCTCAGGCATGGTTGGAAATCCAGGACACTACATTCAACTCAGTTCTTAAAATAAGCAGTGGCCAGGCTGGGGATTTAGCTCAGAGGTACAGCACCTGCCTGGTAAGCACAAGGTCATGAGTTCAATTTCCAGCACCAAAAGAAAAAAAAGCAGTGGCCCTGGGTCAGGGGTCAGGCCACGTAAGCATAGGCAAATGGGAGTAGAAACCTTGCAACCACACCATTCGTTCATCAGCTTGGCCGTTTGGACTAAGAGCCATGGGCGGTGGGCACTGGCGGCCTGTGCCTTGTGGGGGTTGCCTCCCTGACCCTCCAAGGCCTGGCTGTAAGACCATACTCCTTGTTTATTATCCTCCCCTCACGTGTGGTTCTCCAGTTTCATGGGCAAACTAGTATAGAATTAGCCATTAGTCACCCATTGCCACAAGGTTTAAAAAATATTTATTTTAGCAGAACTATAGTTAGACTACTGGGGAGAAGAGGGTATATCACCAGACAGAGTTTTATTACATAAACCAAAGCACAAAGATCATGTGAAACATTAGGTACTTACTTTTAAAAATGCACATATCCATGCTCCAGACATCTGTCGCCAATACTATGGAAGTGAAATCATCAACAAAATACCTGTCTTCATGCAGCTTAAATTCCGATAAGATAAATGATTAAAACACGACTAAAAATATTTACAATATCGGTGCTTACAGTATCAGAGAACTACTGGAAAGAGGCTAAGAGAATTTGAGAGTTGAGGTGGTTACATGAGGTTTCCATTAAAAGGATCAAAGACTAGAAAAATCCAATTTAAGGAAATACATTCTATTACAGAAATACACACTATTAAATTGTAATTAAAATAAACTCTCCTTTATAATAGCATGTAACTAAAATCTGTCTAAGGAATCGCCTGTAACAGAACTGAGCCGCATGGATGTATATTCCCTAATCTGCTCATTTTTAAGAAATCATCGATGTTGTTTTCTCTTAACCAGAGTTTGTGTCTCCATTTTATCCAGAGCTCCAATTAATGAGCTAATTAAAGCAAGATGGTGTGTTTTCCTGAATAAATTAGGTCACTGCGGCTCTGGAGATGGAGCGGAATATTGACTCGTGTCAGATGGGGAGGAAGCCACGTAGGCCTTTGAAGATGTTCCCCTTGCAGCCCTGTAGGAAGATACGTGGAGCAATGCACAAAGCTTCCAGAGGTCAGGAAGGTCCCCACTGAGGAAGGGCGGCTTCTGCCACTCACACCTGGAACTCCGCTCTGCCCTGGGCTTGCTCTTTGCCCGCTCCTCAGCCCAGTCCACACGCCCTGTCTCCTACCTTCTCCCCACAGCACATCTCCCTCCAGTCCCGGATTTAAATACAGCTGGCGTAAGCATCTGTCCAGCGGGAAGCCACGCCTGAGGCTCCACTGTCCCAGTGTGGCTCTTGAGCCAGAGGAGGTTGACATCAGCCCCCACACTGAGGCCGGCTAGAACAACTCTTTGGGTGCTGGCTGGCTGTGAGGGTCTCCCCTGGGGCTTCTGATTCCTGTGACTTTCCAAGATCTGCTCTCCAAGATTTGCCCGGCATCTGCACGCACATCCCTCTCTTTCTAAAACGATCTGTCACTCCTTTCCTGGAGTCGCCTGTCCCCCACAGGGGGTAGGCCACCCAGTCAGGGGTGCTTAACGAGGCCTCCATTCAGGCAGAGCCCCCCTGGTCCTGAAGCAGCCACCCCAGCAACAGGGCAGCAGCCATAGGAGCAAAACACCTTAACTCAGCTCGGAGGGGGCGGGACCACCTTCCGCGTGCAGCTGTAGCTGGAAGCTGCCTGCCTGAGCCGTTAGAAAGATGTGCAGAAATTACCTATCGCTCCCTGTAGAGGCATCCAGCAACCAGCCCAGCCCAGCCTTCCAGCGCGGTGATAATATGCTCCTATCAGTTTTAATAGCCCCATGCTGGATTCAGGAGGTATTATGGATTGTACAGCAAGCATATTGTCATTAAATTAAATTTTCAGAACATTCCCCAGCTCATCACAAATACCACAGAGAGTAATCATAATCGGTTCTCAACACATGTGTAATTGCTTTCAGCTGGCGTCTTTTACAGTTGACATTGTTCAGCAGTGATAAGGTGATTGGCGATTTGAATACACAGCTTGTTTCATAGCTGCCGTAATTGAAATATGGTATGTGTGAATGGAAGATTACATTAAGACCTCGGATAATCACCTGACATGAGAGTAATTGAGTCTACAATCTGCCACTGGGTCTCTCAGGGAGGGCTGGAATGAAAAGAAGCCATTAGTCGATTACACCAGCGCTGCCGGCTCCGCGCTGCAGTGCCAGGCTGGCATTCCAGAACTGCGGGCGACGTGCCGGCGCTGTCGAGGGCACCATAAATGACAAGGAAGGGAAGGCGAAACAAAACAGTGCAAAAGAAAAGTTGGACTCGGCTCCACAGGGAGAGCAAGGCCGGTTCTAGAACAAATGCTCTGCATGTTCCGGAAGCCTTTTCCCAAGTTCTCTGCTGGGCTTGGTGTCCAGAGAGCCAGGGAGGAGAGCAGGGCCAGCCCAGCTGCTCCATGCCTTCTTCCCCGCCCTACCCTCTGCTGCCTGCTGTCCAGTTTTCTGCCTGTCTCTCTTCCAGTTCTCCACCTCTCTGTCCAGTTCTCTGCCTATCTCCTCTCGGTCTCTTATCTCTCTTTTTCACTCCTTTTCTCTGTCTCTCCTTCGTCTCCAGTCTCTCTTTCTCCTGTCCTCAATCTCAGGGATTCTGCTTTCCCCTTCCATCTGTCTTTTTTGGTTTGTGCACAAAGCTCCTGCCCACCCGTGCTTGGTACAGCAGGAAGGCCCCGGGCAGACATCCCTGCCCTGGAGTCAGCAGGAGCATCATCACACATCAAACCCTGCGAGGGCGGAAGCCAGGGATCACTGCTCTCCACACTATGGGCTGGAGCTCTGATTTTCAGTGGGTTCTGCCTGGTCACACAGAGCTCCAGACCCTGGCCTTCTGGTGGACATACTCCTGCTAACCTGGTTTGAATAGCATCCATGTAATATATCTGTTGTGCCCTGAGCGTGATTATAGCAATCTAGACACAAAGACCTGGTTTCCAATGAACTGTATTTATTGAATAACTGAAGAAGTCTTATTATTTCCAAATCATCCTCAGAATTAGAAGACAGGTGTGATCTGCTATTGGCTCAGAGCAGTCAGTTCTATCTTAGTTATCCCAAAGATAAAAGAAATCTCCAAGCCCATTTCCCTCCTTCATGTTCACACATTACTTTGGACCTACCTGCAGCTGCAAGGTCAAACCAATGCCAATCGAAGCATCCAGGAAGGTCGGCTCCCGAGGACATGCCTCATCCCTTGGCCTAGGATTCAGCACGGAAGCTTTCTACCTTTGCCTACTTGGGGTTTTATTATCTCCTTGGAACGAACATTATTCTTTCAAGGACCACAAACCCCATCTAGGATGGAGACCAGGATTCTAGTCAAGGCTCTCCTGGTTACTAGCTATCTGATACTAAGCAGTCTTGTTACCTCCCAGCTGCAAAATGGAGATAATCATGCCTTGCTTATCTTCTTCCTGAACGTTTAGTGAAGTGTTCGCACACAGAACCAATAGAAAATGGTACTTGTCTCCAAAGTTTGAGGGTGATTTAGGAATAATTTTTAGGTATTTGATTCGATGTAGTTCATCTTGACTAGATCTCTGTGCCTGGCAGGAGTATAGATGCATGTAAGATGTATAACTATGTGTGTAACTATATAAATATGTAGCTAGAGCATGCTTCATGAAAGAGCTTCTCTGGGCAGTTAGATGAAATCTCCATGGAACCATAAACCACTGTGGAGTGAATGCTGGACACTATTATTTGCAGTGACAGTCATGACTATGCTTCTCTTTGACCATTCATATCTTTACCTTGGACCAGGAAACTACTATAGTGCAGCAACTTGCACAAAATCACGTTTAATAAGGGAACTGTTTGTATTGATAAACAGATGGAGGCGGAGTCTGAGAGGCCCTGCAGCCTCCTCTGGTTTTCCCCACTTGGACCAACATGTGTGGGAAACCATCCTGAGGGATTCTTGACCTTGGAGAGAAGCGCATGTGCCCCAGGGGAAAGCATTGGTGGGAAAATCCTGGGGGAATTTACAAAGTCGTTGCTGCTCCTCCAATCAGAAGCCAAAAAAGCTTTCCAGTGGCCTTTGTCAAGTTGAGGATAGCAATATATCTGAGTGTCCGGGCAGGTTGAGGAACTCATTAACTCTGTTCTCAATCCAAAGACAGCACAGTCCAAACATCTTAGATTTTGAGCATTTGAAAAACCTGCCCAGGGAGAGATCCTGCCTAAAAGGCTCCCGTGCTTACCCAGTGTCTATTGTCCACAGAGAGGAACATGACCCAATGCTAATTCTGTATCCAGGAGGAAACATAAAAACAAAAGCTCAGGTTGCTCTTCTTTTTATGGAATTTTCTCCTCCATATATTGCTTTCTTCAGTGTCTTCCTCAAAACTCAAAAGGCCTTAGCACTTTTTCCTGCGGAGCTGACAGGCAGAACTTTAGTTTGTTTGTCCATAAAGCAACAAAGTTTTACAACGTACAAAAAATACAGTAGCACTGTACGGCACTGTCAATATCATTTATAGCACAATTTTACACCAAGGTACAAGTGTCATAAAAGAGAAATAACTTCTATCAACTCCCCTAAAATGACTTATGTCATAAATAAGTCAGATTTCTAAAAGAGAACCAATAAAGTCCTAGCAAATACAATTTTTTCCACTAAATAATCACCCTGACCTCTTCCGGTAACATTAACCTCCTAAAAAATAATAACGCTAGTCTTGGGACAATAAAATGAGTCTAATCTTGATAAGGCAACTCTCAGGCCTTCTCTCAGATGGCATGGAAAAGCCAGCATCAATACGGATCCCTGTTTGTGTCAGAGACTTAAATGAGCACTGGTAAGGATGACTGGTGATTTTTCTATTCTGCTCATAATGGGGTGTTCATCAAGATGCTGAGGCAGCCATATTTTTCTCTCTTCTGCACAGGTTGATTGACAACCCTTAGACCCTCACACTGCCCAGCTCATGACTCACCTGGCCCTCCTGTTTACTTGTCGTCCACTGCAGACACAGGGACAACCCCTCCCACACATACACACATGCACACATGTGTGTAGCTTTCTAGCTTCCAACTCTCTCCTTATCTGTTGAGTAGTCAAGCAGACTGTGTTCTTGTGCACGGCCATTGCTTATGAATCGTCTGCTGACCTGCACAGCAGACTCGAGCAGGGACTCCTTGGAAACACTGCAGGGATATGCAAGCAGACTCCCAGTTCACTGTCCAGCTCTGTTCCTTGAGTTCCATTTTACAGTGCGTTGATGGTGGACCTGCTGTCCAAGTGAACTCACACGTAGAACCGGGTCACAAACATGCTCAGAGCTTCTCCACAGAGCTCATAACCACTGCCACCCAGGCAACCACAATGACCACACAGGGGCTGTGTACAAATGCACGTATTGTCCTGTGGTCACATTACACATGATGCATTTGTACTTTTTGTGTAATGTTGTATGTAACAAATAAGTATTTGAAAATGCAGTGACCACTGGAAAAAGTGACAAAAGCTTTCAAAATAAATGATTAATACCTATTTCCTTGTAAAAGAAAAACAAAACCCTTCATTTCTTAATGTAAAACATGTGAATTCATAACTCAATAGAAAAATATCTACTGCCCTATTATCCCTGTCTGGACAGTTGTGAGCTTAGAGAGAATCATCTTTTCAAGTGAGTTATAATTTGAACTTCATTTGTTTTTGTGTTATTTCTATATTTGATTTTATAACTATTCTTTTCCAGCCCACTTATTGTTAAAGAAGCACAGTGCTGTTTGGTAAATAGGAGCCCTGACCTCAGTCCTGCACACTGGCCCTCACACCTGCCTCACATTGCTTTGCTCTTTCCTCATTCACAGTCACAAAAGTGATCATAAAAATAAGCTGCGTCCATAGAGCAGCTTGGGAAGTGGGGTGGGAAATCCGGTTTGTATTTGCCAGTTTAATTTACGATCTCAAACCATTCTTCAATTAAAATTTCTAAATATTGAGGATAGAACAAGTTGGAATTTTTATTTCAAACCCTCCTATCTTATCTGGTGATGTTTGAAGTTTGCCATCTCTTTTAGCAGGTGATTTCAATTTAGAATTTAGAAAGAAAGGCCAGCCAAGCACATCTGGAGTATTTTTCAAACGTTTCTTATGAAAAGTTATGAGGTATTCATCACTGTAAATCAGAAGGCGTTATATGTGAAATCTAAAGCTCAGTTTTAACGCTGTTCCCAACAGCACCCACATTTGAAGATGTGTGCACTGCCCTGGAGGTCCGAGCTCAGTGACTCTCCGCGGAAGAACATCACAGAGCTGACGCTTGTCATCTACTATGTTTCCTACCTGAAGTGGGCACCTAGGAGGCAGTTGCCACATAAACACATAAATTAGGATAAAAATCTTGGAAAGGTCATTTTTTATTTGAACTACATAATTTTGTAGCATTGAGAAAAATGACCAACATCAATATGAAAAAATAAATGCTGAGGGAACCAGACTTGTATATGGCCAATGACTCTGCTAGGCGTGCAGGTTAAACCTCAACTATGACTATAAACCAGTCTGCATAGTAGGGCATTGAACTCATGGCCTTGGTGATGCTGAGCTGTGGCTGTGAAACAGAGAAGGGGCACCGCGTGGCAAAATCTTTCAGAGGCTCTGATTTGGTTTTGATCTGCGCTGGCCTCTCACCAACAAGCAAACATTTCAGCATGCTGTCTATTAACAGAGCATGAGAACAGCATTTCTGTGCCACAGCCTCCAAGAGAAAGCATTGCATGGTTTTGGGTAAGGTAATAGATTTTTCTTGGATTCACGTTCGTATATACCTAGTTAAATTTGTAGCACAATTTTTTTTAACCTTTTTGCAAAGCACAGGAAGTCATAAACTGCAATTCCTTCCTGTTGTATTTGAAATATCTTGTATCATTTAAGTCACCCAATTAAAGTGGCACTTATGGGGAGCAGTCACTCTGAGGTTCTTCTCTGAATGATATCTTCCAACTGTGATGATAAGCAAGGCGCGCATCGTGTCTTTGCAGCAGCCTGCTTTGCTGACATGCTTGTTGCACTGTCAGCCGCAGCGGTGATTATTTATCTTGTCCTTGGAGTGATGCCTTATTTGAAGTATTTTATCCTTGTCAGATTTACATTATGTCCTCACACATTTTCCCTGTGACATTAAGCTATTCAACAAAAAGAACTGCATCAGTATTGTTGTGCTGATATGGTGGGTTTAAATGTGATTGTAACTTGCCAAGCACAGAGCCAGGTATGGAGTATTTCACTGCCTAAAAAATGATTTACAATTTGGGGGACATTTATTGCCATCAAAATAAATCTCTTAGAGAAGGAAAAAGGAAAAAAAAGGAAAGAAAAGGAGAGGAGAGGAAAATAATGAAAAGAAAAGAAACTCTGCTGTCTTAGAGGTCTTTGGTGACTTTTCTCAGCACATTAATTTCTTCTGCTGGTATTAGCTGAACCAGAGGAGGACATCTGCTTGCCGTGGTGCAGGCAGAAGATAATGTGGAAATAATGCCCCTGTACCATCTCTATATGCCGGACAAAACACAGCCAACATGCTCTTGAATAAATGATTCCAGTTGCATAAAATACGGACATTCGCAAAGAAAAAAAGAGGCCGTGAAGACTGAACAGTGAGCCTGGCCCCAGCTGGAGGGGAGAAGTTATTTAGGAATGACATGATGCATTTGAGTGTACGGGAGAGGCCAAGCTGAGCATTTCTGAGCTAGGGAGTTGGATCTGAGGCCCAAAAGAGATCAGAAATACAGTGTCTTCCAGCACTTGGAGAAATCATTTTGGGGAATTTGAAAACATATTTTCTTGCACACATTAACACATTAATTTGTGGATCAAGTGTGTATCAATCACATGTAATCTGTGACTGGCACCCAAGGTAGCAAATTCATACAAATTGTGGTGACAGCCATACCAGGGAAGATTTGGGGAGCATTCTCTGAATCCATGACGCATGCAAGACGTGTGGTCAAAAGGAGGCTCATTGGCCAACACTGTGAGGTGAAGGAGGAGGTAAGCTAGGAGGATCACCAACCTCTAAGGGGTGACTGGACCCTTTTCCTCAACATTCAGAAACCCATGTGCTCTGATAGAAGTAGGAGGCAAAATTAAAATACTAAGGAACAGCTAGATAGTACCAAATATTGTAACAGCAGAAGCTGGTGCCAGCGCATGGCTGTGCAAGAAGGGAAGGCTGAAGGGACCAGAAGCTGGGCATCAAGGCAAGTAGGCAGCTGAGCAATGCCTAGTGGCTTGGAGAAAGGACATGGGAGCCACATCTCAGTGCAGGAGTGCTGCCAACTGTGGCTAGAGTCTGGTAGGGTTGCAATACGACTGGCTCTGGAAGACCCAGAAGAGCTAGGGGCTCTGCAGGGTCCACGCATGCAGGAGAGGATGTGCTGAGCCACTCCTGCTACTTACAGTCTCCTCAAAGGCCCCACTGGAAGGCAACTGATCAAAGCAAACATAATTTTCAATCCTAGCATCAGAGGAGCAGAGAAAGTAAGTTCAGAGCTGAGATACGGTAGGTAAATGGCATGCGTATTATCAACAAGACATTAGGAAAAATGGGGAATAGGAAGAGAAAAGTAAATAAACAAATGGTATGATTCCTAGAAAGGAGGTGAGGGCTGTTGTTGGAAGAGTTGAAGGGTGAGCATTTATTTGGAAATGATGAAGTCAGTAAATTCTGTATCACAAGCAGAATGAATAAAAATGAATCTACATTTTCATATCACATTGATGCCAAAGAACAACAAAGACAAAGAGAAACTCCCAACAGCAGCATGAAAAAAGATTTCCACAAAGGAGGAAATTAGCACAAAGAGCTGACTTCACAATAGTAATAATACAAGCAGAAATCAGGTTTGTAGCATTTTCACAATGCTGAGAAAGCTGAGCCACGCACCTGCAATAGGCTGCCCAGTGAAATTACCTTCAATAAGTCAGGGTGAGTTAGGACACTTCCAGAAAACAGCAATATTAACAGCCAAATTTACAGTGCACTTTGTACACACAGAAACTATTCAAGTGTTTACATATATTAAGTATATTGTTCCTCACAAAAACAGTACTCGCGAAGGTCCTACTCTTTTCCCAACTGACAAATGAAGAATTTCAAGTACTAAGCTTTAAATAACTTCCCAAAGTGCATATATCCAGTAGGCCTAAGATGGTTTACTGCTAACACATGCTTAATGAAGAAAATGGCTGAGAATCTATCAGAGAAGAAAATAGATTCCCAAGCAATCAAATAGTGGGATAAAAAGGGGACAATGATAGAAAAAGTTGTAAACAGATAGATCGGATTCATCCAGGTGAACCCTTGTGAGACAACAATCATGGTGGTGACTAATTTTAGAACATTCAAGTAAATTACTAGACAATAATAAGACTTGTTCCAGAAGGATGTTGAGAATTAAAAGATTCTAAGGCTCATACTGATGTAGCTATTACATAATAGTCAGAATTGTTTAGATCAAGATTTCTTATTAAATATTTAAAAAGTAAACAAAATGTATAGAAAATTATATACAAAATGGCAATAAATTCTAATTTTAACACAGTGTGAGCTATATTAATACCAGGTTACAGGAGTTATTACTAAAATGGTCACTACTGCCCCAAGCAGCAACAGCAAGCAGCCGGAGAACATCGGCGTGCCATGTGGTATGAGCTTAAGGCCTACACAGTATACTCTACCTAGCTGTGCAGCCTTGATGTGATGGAACCTGGTAGAGCCCCACCCACCAACCCTAAACAACCAAGGAGCCTAAGTGGACCACTCAGGTCCTGGTAGGGCCCTGCCCAGCAACCCCAAGAAGCCAGGGAGCATCAGTGTGTCACGGGGCACAACCTGAAGGCCTGCACAGCATACTCCACCTAGCTGTGCAGGCTTGGTGGCCACTCAGGATGTGGCAAGGCCTGGCTAACAACCCCTACTTAGAAACTCCCTGCAGTATAGGCAGTCATCCTCAACCCAGGAAACAACTGAAACTTTGCATTTGGCTACCCCTGGGGATTACAGGAAAATGACAAAAAAAAAGAGCAAAATGCAATCTCGAACCTCCAGCCCATCCCACAAAAGCCTAGGAGACATGGACATAAAAGAGAGTGTAAGCCACACACCTGAAACTTCTGAAATCACCGCAACTGAAGTAAGAAACAACTCCATGAAGCTGTAAAGGAACTCAGATCAGAAATAATCCCCCAGGTAAAACAAGAAATGATAATGTAATGAAAGAAATGCTGAGCACATCAAAAGAAGACATAGCTAAAAAATAGAGGAGCACTGCAAAATGATAGAAACCTTGAATGAACAATGTAAGAAAGAATTAAAATGCATGAAACATTCAAAGAGATATCCAGGAAAGCAAAAATTCCATCGAATATGGAAAAACCACCTGAATGAATGTGAAGATAGACTCTCTGACCTCAGAGACATGATTGCAGCTAGTGAACAGGAAAAGAAAGGTCTTTTAAAAATAATAAGGAATCAGAAAATAACAATTCAACAGTTGTTGCAACACAATGCAAAGAATGACAATATAAGATTGATAGGTGTAAACAAAAAACAAGGTGACAACACAGATGATGCAAAAGACTACTTACAGAAGAAATAGCAGAAAATTTCCCAAACATGGGAAAAGAAACTGACATACAGAAAAGTGAAGCATGTAGAACTCCAATTAGCCATAACCAAAATAAATCTACACCCAGACATGTAATAATCAATATACCAGAAATTCAACACAAGAACAGAACAAAAGCTATTAGAGAAAAGAAACAAATCACCTATAAAAGAAAGCCCATCAGAACCACAGCAGACTTCTCAACACAATCAAGTAAAGAAGAGCATGGAGTGAAGTATTTCAAATCCAAAGGAAAATGACTTCCAACCCAGACTGATGTACCCTGAAAAACTATCCTTCAAAATTGATGGAGAAATAAAATACTTCCATGACAGAGAATAGCTGAAGAACTTCATGACTACAAACCAACCCTACCAAGAATACTGAAAGATATTCTAGATAGACACAAAAATAACTACAACTTCAAGAACACCAACAGAAAAAAACCAACAAGCAGGAAAAACAATTAAACAGAGGGGAAAGGTAAGGAAACAACAGAAGAAAGATAACATGACAAAAATAAGTCAATATATATCAGTTACAACCATTAACATAAATGGCCTCAATTCACCATCTAAAAGAAACAGACTGCAAGAATGGATCAAGAAACAACATCCAACATATGCTGTCTACTAGAAACCCAACTATCCAAAAGAAAATTCATAGACTGAAAGTCAAAGAACGGAAAACAATACTTCATGCAACAGGAACCCCCGAAAAAAGTAGGGGTAGCTATTCTGTTTGCAAGCAACATGAACTTCAAACCAAGAATGATCAAGAGAATAAAAAGGTCACTACATACTGGATAGGGGAAAACTCAAAGAGGAAGAGATAACAATCTTAAATATTTATCCACCAAATATGGGAGCATCCAGCTATATAAAACAAATATTAATAGAAATGAAAAATCAAATATGCAATAACACAATTATAACAGGAGACCTTAACACACACTTGACTCAAAGAGACAGATCAACTTGACAAAAAATCAACAAACAAATAGTAGAACTGAATCAAACTTGTGAACAAATGGACTTAGTAGACAAAATGACAAAAAAAAGTGTTCCACCCAACAACATCAGAATATACATTCTTCACAGCTTCACACGGGACATTCTCTAAAATAGACCATATAGTAGCCCACAGAACACACTTAAGTAAATGCAAAAGAATGGAAATTATTCCATGCATATTATCTGATCATAGTGCCATGAAACTGGAAATTAATGACAAAAGAAACTGCAAAAACTCCATAAACACATGGAAATTAAATAACACACTCCTGAATAATCAATGGGTCACAGAGGAAATTAAAGAAGAAATTAAAGAATATCTACAAGCAGACAAAAATGCAAATGCAACTTACCAAAACCTGTGGGAGACAATGAAAGTAACCCTCAGAGGGAAATTTATGGTGGTGAATTCCCACATCAGGAAAACAGAACAAACACAAATAAACAACCTGATGCTACACCTCAAACATCTAGAAAAAGAAGAGCAAGTCAAGCCCAAAGTCAAAAGAAGGGAGGAAATTATAAAGATCAGAGCAGAAATTAATGCAGTTGAGACTAAGAAAACAATACAAAGAATCAATGAATCAACAAGTTGGTTCTTTGAAAGAATAAATAAAATTGATAAGCCCCTAGCCAACCTTATTTTAAAAAGTAAAGAAAAACTCAAATTCATGCAATAAGAAATGAAAAGGGTGAAACCACCACAGGCCCTGTGGAAATACAGAAGATCATCAATACTTACTTTGAAAATCTTTACTCTCATAGGTTAGATAATACAGAAGAAATGGACAGATTCCTAGAAACATATGAATTACCAAAGGTGGATCAAAAAGATGTAAAACTGATGAATAACCCAGTTTCAGTTAATGAAACTGAAAATGTAATTAGAACCTTACCAACAAAAAACAGCTCGGGTACTGATGGATTCACAGCTGAATTCCACAGAAATTCAAAGAAGACTTAATGCCACACTTCTCAAACTCTTCAATGAAATTGAAAAGGAAGCAATTCTCCCTAACTCATTCCTAGAAGCAAGTATTACCCTAATACCAAAACCAGAGTAAGATCCAACCAGAAAAGAGAACTACAGGCCAATCTCCCCAATGAACATCAATGCAAAAATCCTCAATAAAATACTGGCAAACAGAATGCAGCAAGTCATCAAGAAGATTGTATACCACAACAAAGTGGAATTCATCCCAGGAAGGCAGGGATGGTTCAACACATGCAAATCAATAAACATAATACACCATATAAATAGAGCCGAAAATAAGAATCACATGATCATCTCAATAGATGCAGAAAAAGCTTCTGATAAAGTCCAGCACTCACTCATGATAAGAACCCCATGGAAATTCAGAACAGATGGTCTTCACCTTAACCTGATAAAAGTCATCTCTGACAAACACAGCCAGCATCATAGTAAATGGTCAAAAACTGAAAGCTTTAACTCTAAAATCAGGAGCAAGACAAGGCTGTCCACTATCACCACTCTCATTCAATTAGACAAGAGAAAGAAATAAAAGGAATAAGGATAGGAAAGGAAGAAGTTAAATTATTATGATTTGAAGATGACATGAAACTCTACATAGAAGACTCCTAAAACTCCATTGAAAGACTTCTGGATGTAATAACCAAGTTCAGTAATGTAGCTGGATACAAAATCAACACTCAAAAATCAATAGCATTCCTGTACACAAACAACAAACTGACTGAGTGAAATAAGAGAAACCACATCCTTCACAATAGCATCCAAAAACATGAAATAGTTAGGACTCAATCTAACAAAGAAAGTAAAAGATTTATTCAGTGAAAATTATAGTACTCTGAAAAAAAATCAAAGAGGATTTCAGAAATGGAAAGACATTCCTTATTCTTGGATACAAAGAACAAACATTGTGAAAATGGCCATTCTCCCAAAATTGTTATACAGATTTAATGCAATTCCAATCAAAATACCATCAGCCTACCTTACAGATCTAGAGAAATCATTGCTAAAATTCATCTGGAACCAGAAGAGACCTAGAATAGCAAAGGCAATTCTGGGCAACAAAGGCAAGGCAGGAGGCATCCCAATCCCTACTTGAAGTTACATTACAAAGCTACTGTGATAAAACCAGCATGGTACTGGAATCAAAACAGATCTGAAGATCAATCAAATAGATTAGAAGATACAAACACAACTACAAACACATTCAGCCACCCTATCTTTGACAATGGGGCCAAACATGTTCACTGGAAGAAAGCCTCTTTAATAAGTGGTGCTGGAAAAACTGGTTTTAAACTAAAACTAGACCCATGCTTATCACCATGCACTAAACTAAAGTCAAAATGGATCAAAGGTCTAAATATTAACACAGAAACACAAAATCTGGTGGAAGACAAAGTAGGTAGAAACCTTGAAGACATAGGGGTAGGCAGAGAATTCATGAACAAAAATCAAACTGCATGGGAAATACTTCCCAGAATCAACAACTGGGATCTAGTCTTTTTTTTTTCATAATCTAATTTGTTTTTATTTTAGAAAGCAAAACAGAAAAAAGGACAGAAATAATACAGAATTACAAAAACAAAAACGAAACAACAGTAAGAAATCAACACTAGTTAATACATTCCATATTGTTATCTTAGAAGTAGTTGTTCAGGTTACAAGATCTAGGCATAAAAAATGATGTAGTAATCAAAAAATGACAACACAAATTGTTCTTCATGATGAACAGAGATTAGTTATCTTGCACACATATACATACATACAATTATATGTGTAAACTTACATATATATTATCTTTTCCTTTCTTTTTGCATTTATCAGTCTTTTGCTAATAATTAATACATATTCATAGAATTTAACACATTTGTCACTTATTTTATGGGCATACTAGAGAATTAAAGTAAGCATTTGGAAAAATATACCTCTATTGAAGTCTACATAGATTGTTTGTAAAATTAGGCTAGAAAGTAACTCTGAATAACTACCAAAGACCTGATAAAACCCAA